>APFE030927281.1:24127-34482 GCA_000404065.3 Pinus taeda | reverse complement strand
AAGGCATCAATACGGTTTCCTATCTCGCCCCAAAGAACCCCCTGCAGAAACTGTGTCAAATCCCCGCACCCAAAATTGCCACTTCCTCAATTTGCCACCAAAAACCCAAAATTTTCAAAATCAATCCTTCTAATCAGTTTACTAGCCTAATATCAGTGTTACCTTATTGGTCATCTCATCCATTGAAGATTTTACGAGATAGACCGGAGAGAGCCTTCTCCTGCCCCGTAGGGCTAGCTACGAGGCTAAAAGGTTTGATGTTGCCTTGAGGTTTGCCTTCTTCAGCCTGAGGTGAAATTTCAAGCGCTAACAATAGGATAGAAGTAGAGTTATGCATTTAGTGATTGCTAAAATTTAGCAATCTAGTTCAATAATTTTTGGTTTGACTCAGTTAACTAAGCTTAAGTACCTAGTTGAGTTAGTTGAAGGTCAATTGAGTAGTAGCACCTTTGTTAACTCAGTTATGTCTTAGTTAAACTAGTCAATTAACTAAAATTAGCCCAGACATGCATGAAATTCGAATTTCCTAGCTGGAGTGGAGGAAAAGGCACACTGTAAACATCAATTGTATACTAGTTGAGTGTACAGGCTTAATAGTTAAGCAGGTGAATCATTCCTTCGGAATTGCTTAAGAAAAGATTAGGAAATTCCTATATTTTAGGAGCTAATTTCCTTAGGAATTGTGCAAGGAAATAGGGGGAGGTTGTGGCCTTGAATTGGCTAATTTTTGGTCAGAGCACGACAATCAACAAGAGAACAAGTTTACAGTGCAGGGTGTGCTTTAGATGTGAAGCAAGTCATTGTAATAGTTTCTCATTCTCATCTGATTAATGAAAAACAGTGGAGGGGTTTTTCCCAATTGGTTTCCCCTGTAAATAATTGTTCTCTTGTGGTGTCTTAATGGTTTCATGTGTTTCTAAATTGCATTTTCCATTCCACAGAATAATAGAATAAATTTGTAATATCTTGGTTTTAGTATGAATACACGAGTAGTAGAATTTTTTATTAATTTCTACATGGCATCAAAGCAAAAGTCACACTAGAAACCACCCAATAGATCTTCTCCTTCAGAGATTTTGATTTGTAGATCCAGTGAAGTAGTTTTCTTCCCATGGAGAATATGTCTTTCAATGGGTTGAGATTGGAGTATTCCCTTAAGGGAACCTCAAATTTGAAAGCTTGGAAGGAAAGGATGGAAGGAGTGCTCAATGATAATGGTGTGTTAGAGTACACCAAAGCTAACATTCCGTAACTAGTAACATCTAATGCATAAGCACTTGCACAATGGAAGAAGGATATCACAAAAGTTAGGATGATCATCTTGGAGGGTGTGAGAGACCACATAGTCTAGAATTTACATGGAAAGGAGAATCCCTTTTCCATGTGGAAGACCCTCACTGAGCTATAAAACAATATTAGTGATGCCAAGAAATTAGCACTGAGGGACAAGCTTAGAAACATCCACATGCAAAAAAGGGGAAACCATTCCACATTATCTCTCCCGGTTCACTCAATGTAGAGATGAGCTTGGAGAAAATATTCTCTCTATAGAATTAGTGAGCCTAGCTCTCCTAGGCCTTCCAAAGTCATAATACAGCTACTAGTACTTTGTAAATGGAAGGGACAAATTTCCAAACTAGGAGAGATTTTGGTCTGATCTGGTGCAAGAATAAATATGGAGGAACACTACAGATGGAGTAACCTCCAAAACTGAGGAGGAAGGTAATTTTTCCTTGATTGGGAAGGGAAAGAAAGACAAGGGAAAGAAGGTCCAATGAAAACCAGAGACCAACAAGAATAATGGCAAGAAGAAGGACTTGGGCAAGTTAAAACATTTTCACTGCCATGAATTCAGGCACTATGCAATAAAGTTTCTGCACAAGAAGCGTTTAGGAGGAACAAGAGGTGAAGCACTTGCCTCACAATTCGTATTAGAGTTCACCCTGATCACATGCATGGAAAACACTATGATGGGGAGTGTATGGTATCTATATTCAAGTGCATCGTTCCATATGATGGGATGCAAAAAATTATTTAGTAGCCTAGAGGAGAAGGATCTCCAGATGCACAAAGAAATTGGCAACAATGAGCAATAAAATACCAAAGGAATTGGTAACGTAACCTTCAAGAAGGAATAAAACTCTCATATTCATCTGAAAGATGTTATGTATGTACCTGGGATGAAGAGGAACTTGATCTCTGTAGTTGTATTGGAGGATCATGGCTACGATGTTGTTTTCAGTAAGGGTAAAGCCTTTCCGAGACATGTAGCTACCGGGCAGGTGAAACATATTGGAGTTCGAGTGAAGAACCTATAAACACTTGAGGTCGAAGCTTGCACTACACCGAGTAGCAAGGTAACAAGTGTGTAGAGTTGGGATGTTGGAGAACTCTGGCACAGGCACATGGGACACTTACACCATGGATCCTTAAAAATCATGCAACAAATTACCACCGATCTCCCGAAATGCACTCTTGACCAACATGATGTCTATAAGAGATGCAATTTGGGGAAATATGTCAAATCCACCTTCCAAGGCCGAGATAATAGAGCTGGAGAAATCTTGGAGCGATTCCACTCTGATGTATGTGGACCATTTCTTATAGCCTCTACAACAAAACACAAGTATTATGTAATTTAGGTTGATGCGTTTTCAAGAAAATATTGGATCTTCTTCATGCGTGTAACAACCCTGGTAAAAATTCCATGTAATAAAAGCTAATAAAGGAAAAATAATAACCAAGGTCATGGGACACGTATTCCAATATGAATGTTGGGAAAAACATCCTAGTGGGTGTTCATTTTGGTTATTATGGCTAAAGGAAATTGGCAAAGGCAATGGAAAAGGCTTTGGAAAGGTAAGAGGCAATTACTGGCATTTTATTTATGGAAATAAAGGAAATTAGGAGAAAAAGAAGGTGAAATGCCACAAGTTGCATGTGAGGAGGAAAATGAAGGAAAATAATGGAAAATTGAAGAAATTAAAGGCCTCATTAATAAAAAGGGTTTTGAGGATCAGTTGGTAACCTTTTGTTAGTTTAGTTTTGGGAGTTCTCTTTATTCTCTCTATCTCTCTCACTCTTGGACACTTAGATCATTTTGGGGCACTTTAGAATTGGATCAAGGAAAGCAAAGGAAGGACCAAGAAGGCAAAGGAAATCAAAGATCAAGCAAGGAAGAGAAGCATCTAGCAGTTACAACGAGATTATTTGTGCGTATCGATTTGCATGTATGATTTCCTTGCTAGATTTGGCATGCATGGTACATGCATGCGTGTGTTAGGTTCTCTTGTTGTCATTGGCATGGGTCTTGCGAGGTGTGATAGTGTTCTTCAGCCTTGCCTTTCCATTTCTGGATAACCATGGTGTGATGGGTTCTCTTGTATTTAGTTGAGCTAGATTTCCAGATGGTTTCAAAACTGAGTGAGGTGGTCTCTAAGAAAAAGAACACAAGGTCTAGGAATCCCTGGATCGGAGAAGGTGGGATTGCGGTAAAGCCGAATTTTGTGTGCCTCCCTGGGCCTAGGAATCCTCGACTATTGAATGGAGAGATATATAGTAAAGCCTAGATGTGTGTGCCCTTGATTAGGCCTAAGAATTCTTGAACGATGAATGGCGAGATATACGCTAAAGCCTATAGGGTGGAGTCTTGATTAGGCCTAGGAATCCTTTACCACTGTATGGTGTGATATACGGTAAAGCCTAGAGACTAGGAGGTATGCAAATTCCTCATGATGTAGATGGAGAAATCCGATGGCATCCATTCTTGTTTAGGCCTAGTGATTTGGTGTGGATTGCGGTAAAGTTTGAGGAAACCTAGATTGGTTTGGATTTGAGTCCCACATTCATGCTTGGAATATGACATGGCGGTGATTGGCTGAAAGCAAGATTTGGTTAAACCAATATATTCAGGTGGTACGTTGAAGTCCCTGACTTGGTTGGATTTGCATATGTTAATAAGATCTCTTTTCCTCTTGTGATTTATGTGTACATGTACTTGCTATTATGAGACTTTAATGGTTGTTCTATTATTGTTACTCTGTTGGTTATATGTTAGTTATAAGCATGGTTTTATGACAGATCTTAGTCATGGATCTTACCATGTTTGGATTAAATAAATGAATGATGAATCTATGATCTAATAGATGTTATTGCAGCTATTATGAGAATGCACTAGACCTTCTTGGTGATTCTCAGATAAGTATGAAACCCTTATGTTCAGAAGTGTATTTATGACCTTTAGATTTCATGTTCATGATATTTTTGACGAAATGTCTGTCATGGCTAGTCCTTGATAGGTCAAGTTATTGTCTAATATTTGTATGGAAGGCTTTGTCCTTATGTCATTCATGGTTATGGAAAGTGTCATTAAGTTCTAGGGAGAGGTCTGGATCCTAGCCTAAAAAGGTGGCTTAAATCATGTGGTCGCAGGCATAGGATTGGGTGAAAAAGACTGGAGGGTTTCAGTCAAAATCAGGTAGTGTTGTGCTAGCGTTTGGGAGATCAAGGCATTGGAAAATGAGGTTTAATTTAGGGCCTGGGCACCCATAAGGGTGGTTTATCCCTTGGGGGTCCTATAACACCTAATAGGGAAGTCATTAAGGGTTGTGGTTTGTTGATTCCACTTCTTTAAGGTGATCTAGGAGGTTGAATCATATCATAGTAACTATCCATGACATGTTTACCCGGTAGGACGATAACTTGGTTAAATGTGGGAGGAGGGTGTTTCAATGTAGAAGAAGGATGAAGTTTTCTCTAAATCTGTTGAATTCAAAGCATTGGTTGAAAAGGTGACTGATTAGAAATTGAAATCCCTGAGAAGTGATAATGGAGGAGAATATGTATCTAACACCTTCAAGGAGTTCTTTGCCAAAGAGGGTATTAGAAGAGAACTAATAGCACCCCATAACCCACAACAAAATGGGGTGGCTGAGAGGAAGCACAAAAGCATATTGGGAGCAACAAGAGCCATGTTGCATGATCAAGGGCTACCATTACATATATGGGAAGAGCTGTGCAACACCGTAGTTTATTTGTAGGGCAGGAGCCCTCATAGAATACTTGGCATGATCACACCTAAAGAAGCTTTCTCTGGGAGAAAGCTTGATGTATATAATTTCAGAATTTTTGGAGCTACTGTGTATTGTCAGGTATCCAAGGATAGTAGGAAGAAACTTGAGCCTACAACTGAGAAGGGAGTCTTTTTATGATACACAGAGACACCAAATAACTATAGGGTGTATTTTCCCTCACTCAAGGTGATAGTAGTGAGGAGAGATGTCAAATTTGATAAAGAGAAGGCCATGATATGCTCTCTAGATCGAGAGATAAGTATCCCACCAAAGGAGGAGCTTCTACCTCTTCAGGAGGATCCTCATGCAGAGCTTCAGGAGGTTGTGGAGCAGCTACATGTAGAGGAGTACACATGAGGCCGAGTGGAGGCACCCACTCAATCAAAACCTTCTAGAGAGGGGAGGAATAAAACTTGAGAAGCTTACAGATTGGTATAAGATGCACAGGAGCATGTGGGAGCTCCTACATCTTAGCGCAAGCAGAGGAAGTCACCAGACATGTACACTAGGTGTATGTCTCTCATGACATAACTCATTGAGACAGATCCTTCTTCATTTAAGGAGGTATTTTATCAACCAGTGTGGGTTGATGCCATGGTGGAGGAGTATGAATCCATCATGAAGTACAATGAATGGAAGGTGGTGCCATGACCAAAGAACAAGTCAGTGGTTGATTCAAGATGGATCTACAAAGTGAAGCATGCAAATGATGGGAGCATAGGGAAGTACAAGGCCAAATTTTTGGCCAAAGGCTTCTCTTCGGTAGAGGGAGTGGAATATGAGGAAACATTTTCACCAGTGGCAATATATTCCTTGATCAGAACCATTATAGCAATAGTTGCATAGATGGGGTGGAAGATCCACCAGATGGATGTGAAGACTGCCTTTCTCAATGGTGTTGTTGTTACACAAAAAATTGTCACCATGACTTTCTACAGTTTGTATGAGTCCATCAACACTCATACATACCTCCTTTGCAAGTCTTAAACCTCAGCTCTTCATGTCAAGCTTTGAAAATGGGAGAAAGACCTTAAAAATATCTCAAATCCTGGTTTCACACTTTCTCCTAGCATTGCCTGCGGTGCCACACCTAATGGTCATGTTTCCTACGAACCTGACCGCTCTGTATATTGAGTAATGCATGCGAACCCATGTAAAAGTTAAAAAGGCGTGAGTTCATTCTTAAAAACTCATCTTGGGTCACTTCTAGACACTTCTAGAAGGAATATTACGCTGGCAAGTCCGCTCCACCTTGGTTCATCCATTCCATAACTAAGGGAGCTAACTCCATGATATGAGATGCTTATCCCATTGAAGGAGGAACTTATCCCTTCAATGGTGGACCTGCAACTTCCTCCATTTTCACTATAAATTCATGCATTGGGCTGGTTGTAGAGGACGTTGAAAGCTGAAGATTCTTGAGGGTCAATGCTGCTGAAAACTAGGCTTCCTTTTTGAGCTTGTGAGAGGAGAGATCACATACCTTTCATGTCATTTGGGAAGTGAGTAACGCTTGTCAAAGTAGAGGAGACTCTTGCTGGACCCTGGAAAGAACTTGTGCAACATCAAGGCAAAGGTTGTAAGGTTATTTTATTCATAAAGTTAATACAATCAAGTTTGTTTTTCTCAATGAACTGTCTCTAATGGTTTGTTTTATGAGCTCCTTGATATTCATAATGAACATGTTTTGTTATACGCAGGTATGCTTTGATGTGTGCTTGTTTGTGTATGCAGGTTATTAAACGAGAACTGCTTGAAGCTGTTGGGATAAAACTGCTCAAACAAGCGTTGGACCGAGGTAGGGTCTATTACACTTCTTAGTATTAATTAATGAATTGAAACATGTTTAGAGAAAAATAGATTTGCTTGTGATCTTTGTTGCTAGATATCATTAGATACTAGGGAGATCGGTCTTGTCCGCAAGAACGATTTATCCGGCCCATAGTTGTTGAGGAATAAATTTACCTACATCAGACAGAAGGAGTTGAGACATATGATAGGAAGACACCTGTGTGTAGACTTAGGAGAGCCTTATATGGTCTCAAATAGGCTCCCCGAGCATGGTACACTCGGATCAACACATATCTCAGTGGATTGGGCTTCACCAAAAGTTAAGCAGATGCCAACCTCTATCACATTGTAGTAGATGGAAAGTTTCTTATCTTGGTTTTGTATGGTGATGACTTGATACTTACAAGGGATGAGAAGTTGATACACTCTTGCAAGGAGGACCTTGTGAGATAATTTTAGATGAAATACATGGGCTTGATGCATTACTCCCTTGGGATGGAAGTATGGCAGGGTGATGGTGAGTTGTTTGTGCGTCAGGGGAAGTATACCTCTAAAATACTTCAAAGATTCACATGGAGAACTGCAAGCCTATGGAAACAACTCTGGATAAAACTAGAAGAGGGAGAGTGCTTCTTCAGGAGAAGAAGTAGATGTTACCGTCTACAAATAATTTGTGGGATCCTTGATGTATTTGGTGAACAAAATGTGCAGCTAATCAATTGAGTCAAGACATGGTGAATCCTACCAAGTTGTATTGGAAGGAATCAAAGCATGTGTTGAGGTACCTCATAGGCAAAACAAAGAATAGGTTATGGTACAAGAAGATAGAGGGAGTGAAGCTCCAAGGATTCATCGATGCAGATTCAGTAGGGAGTCCATCGGAAAAGAAAATTACTTTAGGTGCTATATTAAGTGTTCGGTTTGCATCTATTTCCTGGTATAGTAGGAAACAAATGTCTGTGGAACTCAAATCAGTAGAGGCTGAATACATGGTTGCAAGTCAAGCAACATGTGAGGCCATATGGATGAGAAAAATAATTGTGGGTATTTTCTGTCAGGAGATGGATCCTACATTGATTTATTGTGATAATTAGAGTTGTATCAAACTCTCTGAGAATCCGGTATTCATGACAGGTCCAAGCATGTTGATATCAAGTACCATCACTTGCAGGATTGTGTGCAGAGGAGAATTATGATGCTACAGTACATTCAAACTAAGGATAAGGATGCAAATATATTGACAAAGGCATTGTAATGAGGCAAATTTGAATTCCATATTTCCAGGATAAGGGTGGTGCAAAATACCTTTCTTGCTAAGAGGAGTGTTAAAAATGTAACAAGAAAGGCTAAACTTAACTTATGCCTTAGTCAAATTTAGTAATTCGATTTTCCACATCAGCATGATGACTTGGATTGCAATTAACTTGTGTGACATGGCCTTGTCTACTAGTTAGCTTAGTAAATTCGAGCTATAGGCTAGAAGTAGAGTTGTGTAGTTAGTGAATGTTAAAATTTAGTAATCTAGTTCAATTATTTTCAGTTTGACTCAGTTAACTGAGATCAAGTACCTAGTTGAGTCAATTAAAGGTTAATTGAGTAGTAGAACTATTGTTAACTCAATGATCTCTTAGTTAAACTAGTCAATCAACTAAAAATATGCCAAACATGCATGGAATTTGAATTTCCTAGTTGGACTGGAGGAAAAGGCACATTGTAAACATAAATTATATACTAGTTGAGTGTATAGGATTGGCAGTTAAGCAAGTGAATCATTCCTTGGGAATTGCGTAAGAAAAAAGGAGGAAATTCCTATTTTTTAGGATCTAATTTCCTTAGGAATTGCGCAAGGAAATAGGAGGAGGTTGGGGCCTTGAATTGGCTAAGTGTTGGCCATAACAGGAGAGTCAGTAGGAGAGCAAGTTTATAGTATAGGGTGTGCTTAAGATTTGAAGCAAGTCATTGTAATAGTTTCTCATTCTCATCTGATTAATGAAAATCAGTGGAGGGGTTTATCTGATTTGGGTTCCCCTATAAATCATTGTGTTCTTGTGGTGCTTTAATGGTTGCATGTGTTTCTAAATTCTGATTTCCATTCTGGAGAACAATAGAGGAAATTTTTAATCTCTTGCTTTTAGTTTGAATACATCAATAGTAGAAAATTTCTATTAATTTCTATAGGATCATAATCAAATAAATTAAGGATTCTCTTGTTCCTTTTGTGGTAAATTTGAGGACTCCCAAATAAATGTATGACAAGCTAGTGAATTTGTACTCTGTAAGTACAATAGGACAAAATATGTCTTTGCAGAACAAGTTATATATAATAAAGAAATCGAAGGATGAGGATATGGCATCCTTCCTCATGAGAATCTCTTAACTAAGAGACCATTTGCAAGGACTTGGGGAACCAATTACTGATTCAGAAGTAACTATATGTATTCTAAATGCATTGCCACCAGAACGGAGCAACTTCGTAACAAGTATCTGCTCCAATAAGGATTCAACTCCCTTTGATGAGTTGTGGGCATAATGTATTCTAGAAGAATTAAGGATCAAGGTCAAGGATGACATTGGATCTGATGAGCAAGCTCAATCCTATCTAGCTTGAGTCAAGAAGATGAAGAAGGGAATGTTTGGCAAGTCCAAGAAGAAATATATGTCCAATATTGAATGCTTTAAGTGCCACGAGTTTGGAAATTACAAGAGGGACTATCCACATCAACAAAAAAATAAGAGAAAGGGTAGGAGTGAAGCTCACATAGCT
This sequence comes from Pinus taeda, assembly GCA_000404065.3. NCBI lineage: Eukaryota > Viridiplantae > Streptophyta > Pinopsida > Pinales > Pinaceae > Pinus > Pinus taeda. The sequence continues at coordinate 24,855 of APFE030927281.1, read as the reverse complement.
AAATCCATGGGAGAACCTGAGAAGAAGGCAAAGAAGGAAGAAGTGAAGGATGTTTACTATTAAATAGGGTTCACTAAATTCTAGGTTCTTCATGATTGTTAATTTTCTTTTAGTTGATATGTTATGCATGAGCATCATAATATAAAATCATATGATAATAACATGTTTGGAAATTATATGATTATGTTGTTTATTAGAGATCATCTAGGATATGATGTTATACCATTTTGGACAATGTTCATTAACATATTATCTAAGATTATGTTTGAGGTTGTCATCTTGCTAAAATGGATCATCAAGATCCTAGAAGGACTATCATTTTGAAAGTCCTTGAGAAGAGCATCATGACATGAATAGGATGTATTCTATGTAATGTGGAAACATGTTAGTAAAAAGGGATGAAGGATTGCAATGGGTAAGGATATAAAATTTTTGTGAAATATATGGATAGCTAGATGATTAGATAAAAACATGGGAATGCATGTTGTAGAGAAAACTTTGATAAGATTCATCTGTATGAGAATATTGTGGAGTAAAGTTAGTTAGAAAGATATGCTTAAGTATGTATGATGTTGAAAAGAATAAAAATTAAATTAAGAATGTATAAAAGATTAGGATTGTCTCTAGAATATGTAAGATGATAATGTTATGAAACCAGCTCAAGAAAAGATAGAAAAGATAGATCAACGCCTTAGAATTCAGCCTCTTCGAGGGGGAAACCTCCTTTA
>APFE030927281.1:0-20931 GCA_000404065.3 Pinus taeda | reverse complement strand
TAGGGGTACAAAAATATTAATAAGGGGTATAACTACAATAGTAATGGGGTAATCACTAGTATTATAGGGACCCAACATATAATTATACATGCAGTGTAATCTCCAAAAATAAAAGTTGTGACTTGTTAATCAAGTTAGATCCTTGGGAACTCTAATGGAAGAAGGAAATTTCAAGTGGAGATGGTCAATGAGGATGTTGATGGAGCGAGAAGGTCACTAGGATGAGGTATGTCCATTTAATTTATGGCTTGGTTATCTTTCTAACATATTATTGTTAGCTCCCAGGAAAAGGATGTTTTAGGATTACATGATGACAGTTGAGGCAAGTTCAACTATATGAATGAAGAATGTTGAGAAAATTTTAATATCTGGTGCTCGACTACTATGAAGTCAATATGAGTCCATCTTGGAATTGAAAGGATAGTCCTGTGAGTAGATAACCTGGAGGTCAAAGAAGATCAATTTCATAAGGAAGTTATGATCATTGAGAAGGCTCAAATACATTACCTTCATATCAAAGATGAAAGTGATGAGTAAGAAATATTACCTAGATCTTGTCACAAGAATCAAGACTGGAGATGGTTCCATGATACCTCAAAAAGAGGTAGGCTTGATGCAAGAAATGAAAAATAAAGAGGGATACATATAGTTATGAAGAACTAGTAGCTGACACTCTGATTAAGACAAACTGAAAGTCTTGTGGTGTTGACTTCTCAGATAGAAAAGAAAGTATGGAATCTCCTCTGGCTTTCAGAGGGAGCAAAATAAGTCTCCTTGAGTAAGGAGTAAGTTCTATTCTCAAGAATAAGGGAGAATAAGGATGTACTCTTGGTTTGAGAGGGAGTGACGATGGACATCACATGTGCATTCTCTTCTTTAGGCGGTGAAGAAAGAATGACTAAGCATTGGATAAGCATATTTTGTTTCCTTAAGGATATAACATCCATGAAATGATTGTTACCGACACTCTTTGAGGATGGGACAAGAATCCAAGAGATGAGTGGTCAAAGAGGATCGATATTCTTTGAGGACTTAGGATTGGAGATCCAAGATAAGAATATTCCTAAAAGGACATACCTTGTGGACATCCGAATGGGGTATGTACCTTAGAGAGGTAGTGCTGTATCACACACAAAGCCTCCGAGCATAATGCTCTTAAATAAAGAAGAGTTTGTCAAGTTAGGCCTAAGGGATAATGCTTGTCATAATGATGATGCTTATAGTATGGCTTATCAATCCAGATCTTCTTGAGAACCCTTTAGTTTAACATATGATGTTACTCTAGTTGTACAATTATGAATACCTCCCTAGTTAAGAGGGAGTGTTGCGAAATGTAACTAGTTTCGATATTCATAATTATTGTACTCATTTCAATATGTATCATATGTAACAAACAAGAAAAATAAAAGAAAAATTATTATGATTAAAGCATGGGTTTCATGCTCATTATTGATGGTGTTTTAGGTGAAAGCATGTTCTTCATGCTTCTAGGGTTTGTTAGGTCTTATGATTTATTGTCATGAATCAAAGTAGTCAACATCATGTTTATAAGACCCTTTCGGGAAATTTGTAATTGTAAAAGTAATTATTTTTGAGTCTAGAAAGTCCTAGAATCTCCAAGAGTACAAGTTGGCATTGGGATACTCAAGTCGACCTAAAGGAGGAAATTCGACACCTTGAGAAGGCTATAAAAGGAAGTGGTTTGACCTCATTTGGAGACACATAGTCACAAGTTCGATCTATCAAGAAAATAGTTCAATCTGTAGTTGGGAAATTGGGAAAAGGAGAGAAAAGGTCTAAAAGAAGTTGGAAGGACAAATTTTCATTGTTTTTGGGCTCTATCTCTCTCACACATGAGAAAATATAGGGTTTTCAGGATGCGGTAGGAGGCCAAAGTTGCAAGATCAAGTTGCAATAAAATGAGGTGCAACATCTTGTAGCTAGGAGGAAGGAAACTTTGTTTAGGCCTTGATGACCTTAAGAAGAGTTGTATTGCTCTTGGAAGGTCTTAGGAGGAGGTTGTATTAGGGTTTCTATAGAAGTTGTAAGACAAAAATTGAAGGATCGAAGTTGCAGGGTGTAGCAGTTTGGTGCAATGTGAAGAAGGACTTGAGGAAGGCCTCACTTAGTACTGGGAGAATGAATTGGTCTAGGGGTTGGAACTTTGTATATCATTTGAAGTAGATTCTAAGAAGAGAAGTGTTTTTGGGTTTTCCCCTTGGAGGGGTTTTGCACTGGCTGAGATCCTATATCTGTGTCGTTTTTTGTTCTTGTTATTTCTTGATATTGTTTGATGAAAAGATCTAGCTAAAGAACATAAATACATTAATGAAGATTCACAATAAAGTATCAAGGTTAATGAATATAAGATATAATAACTACCTCTTTACATTTTCTAACAAACATGACTACCTGTTCTTGGTAGTTGATAGGTTCAATAAGGTGTTTTGCTATGCCCTATAAAAAGACCATCAACGAGTAAAAAACCACACACTTTTTCTTTGGATAGGTCAGGGTGCACTTTGGGATACTAAGGAGCATTGTTTCAGACAACGATAATATTTATCAGTGCATTTTGGACTGCATTGTGGGAGAATATGGACACAAAGTTCCAGAGGTCTATAACATTCCATCCACAGACAGATGGGCAGACAGAAGTAGTCAACAAGACTTTGGTGAAACTTTTGAGGGGTTACAATAAGAAGCATCTAAAGTCCTTGGATGAAAATTTGGTATAGGTACAACACTCTTATAATAGAATTGCTCACTCTTCTACTGGTAAGTCCCCATTTGAAACTTGTTTTGGATATTTTACACCTTCACCTTTAGTTATTGCATATGGCTAGCAAGGAGGAGTAAGGGAAGATCTTACAAAGGATGCCTTGAGGGTAGGAAATTTTATGGAGAAGATTAGGATAATCCATATATAGGTACATGAGACACTACATAAGTCATAGAAAAATACAAGGCCATGCACGATCAACACAGAATAGAGAATTCGTTCAAGGTGGGAGATAAAGTATGGCTACAATTCACCAAGGAGAGGCTACAATGTCCTAGTAAGAAAATCAAGGATTTGTGATATTGCCCCTTTGAGATACTAAAAATAGTGGGATATCATGCCTATAGAATCAATCTACCCCCATATATGTGCATTTACTGAATTATGAATGTAGATGATATGCAACTCTAAGAGCCTTCCAAGCTAGATCAAGAAGAGGAGTGGGTCCTACATTTTGTGGAGGAGTTGGTACCATATGCTCAAGCAAAGTTGATAGAAGATACAATTTTGTAGAATAGGTATATACTATAAGGAAGAGGTAGCATGAACTTTGGTATATTGGGTTGAAAGGACAACTTCCAGGAAAATCTAAATGGTACACCTAAAAGAAGGTGGAGTAAAATTTCCTCACATCATTCAGTATAAGCTTTTGGGGACAAAAACCCTCCCATTGTGTAGCAATGTGATTTGTATTGGATCATTATATTATTTTTCATCCATATTGATGCTTTCAAAGTGGAAAAAGTTTAGGGATTAGCTCATAAAACCGTTTTTATCTGCGAGACCCGGTTTGGAAAAATGGGGTCTGAAATCTTGCGAGAAAATTTTGAGGCATCAAATGATGTTTTTGGGGAGCATGTATTTGTCACTTTAGTGTCACACATTTTTTCTTATTCTACACATATAGATGTTTCCAACAACACAATAATCATCTCAATCGAACTCTATAGGCAAAATTTATGCCACTTGGAAGTTGAACTTCCTATTTTGGCCATCACAATTTAAGAGGATGCCACATCAACCCTCATTACTTAAGGAAAAGGGGCTAGCTTCATGATCACGATGAAGAATATTCTAGAATATTCCATATTGTAACTCTAGTTAAGAGTTGAGGGATTCAAACCTAACCACTTGTAGGCTATTTGGCTATGTTATAACTAGGCCACTATGAGGAAAATGGGTTCCATTCTTTTCTAATGCATTTATTCCATAGACAAGCAGAGTAGCTAAGAGGGATAGGGAGAGAGCTCACATAGAAGATTTGTTCACTTTATTAGCCCATGGGCCACACACCTTACTTATTTTTACTCAACCATTTTCTATTCAGAGAAAGAGAGCATAACGACCTCACCTTCCAACTGGGTTTTCTCCTGAAAGGGTTTCCCAAGTTATATCTTGTGGCAAATCATGGTTTGCGAATTTTTATTTCACTATTCTCTAATTTCTACACAAATTTTAATTTGCATGCATATGCAATAAACAATATTATACATATCTAGAAATCTAAAGAGGAATAAACCCTAATAATGTAGATTTTCAGAGTTTTAATTATAGTTTTATTGGATATGTTGTGACAAACTATGCATTGGAATATCCACGGTAGTTTACAAATCACGGGGGTGTATTTTGGACACATAATCCTTTGGGATTTTTATGTCTTTGCAAAAAAAATGTAAATAATAGGTAGGTAGATGAAATCGGGAGTCACGAGGAAGACCAAGAGTCCCTCATAGCAAATGAAACATAGAAACACCCTCTTGTATATATGTAAAGTTAAGGAAAAATAATATCATGGAGTTATTCCATTAGCTTGATAAAGACAAAACACCCCTTAAGAGAAAGAATGGCAAAGCAACCTTATCATTTCATACAAATGAATTTTTCTTCAAGAGAGATGTGATGGGACAAAAATGTGTTATGAAAATATCATGTCATATCTAAAAATCCTCTCAGACTATTGATGTTCTTAGCAATAAGCTATTTTGTAGTATATTGGACCTTTTTAGAGTCCACCTTAACTCCTTCCTTTGAAACAATATGACCCAAATACTCTACTTGTTTCCCAAAAACACATTTGGATCTTTTTACATATAATTGATTGTTTTGAAGAGTTTGTAGAACCCTATCCATGTGATTAATGTGGTGTTCTCATGTTTTTCTGTAAATAAGCATATCATCAAAGAAAACCAACACAAAATTTATGTTATGGGGTAGAACTTTTTTTCATAAGGATTTGAAAAGTACAAGGAAAATTAGTCAACCCAAAAGGCATGACCAAAAACTCATAGTGTCCTTCACGTGTTCTAAAAGTTGCTTTGGGAATGTATTTTTTTCTTAATTTGGTTTGGTGGTATCCTAATTTAACATCAAGCTTTGTAAAATAAGCCATTCTATGAAGCTCATCTAATAGATCATCAATATTTGGGATAGGGAATTTATCCTTAATTATGATTTTTTTTAGATCTCTTATCGTTTTTCTCACCATCACTATTGGAGCTAAAAATGAACTCCATTCGGTTGAATAATAACCAAATCTAGCATGTCTTGTGTCATTTTCTCAATCTCTCTCTATTTGTTAATGAGGATATATGTAAGGCATTTTATTGGGTGGAGTACTTCTAGAAATTAGTTCAATTTAATGTTCATGATCTATGTATGGAGTGACACCTTTAGGAATTCATTGGAAATCCCTATAGTGCTTACCCAAGGTGCATTTAGTTCCTCTAGATTATTCTCATATTCATATTTTACTTCCATAGAATACATTCTAACCACAACTCCCTTGCTACCCTTCTTCAGGAGATTTTCCATTCTACGAGAACCATTAACTTGAGAAAGTCCATATTTTAACCCTTTGACTTCATATTTGAATTCCTTCCAATACAAATGTCATGAATAATTCCTTATAGTTTGCAGAAATTGTACCTAAAGTTATCAACCATTGAATCCCCATAAAATATCTACACCTCCAATGGGAATGACATATGTTGGACTTTCTAAACCATATTCTCCTACACTCAATTTAATGTTATGGATTTTTCCCACCAATAAGTACTCCCCCAATAGCAACACAAAATCGTCACTGTATATATAAAGTAATTTAGGAACTCTACCAAGACTTTTTAATGAAGTTATGGGTGCTATGAACTTTTTCTTCTTAATGTATCCTACAATCTTAAAATTTTGGGGTGCTAACAAACTTGTTAATGCATGAACAAATATTTCACACCTATTTGAATCAATTTTTTTCACAATTTCAACATCCATTCTCGACTGTTTTAAGTTGAAACGTTGTTCCTCATCATTTTGTGTAGATGCCTCCATTTCCTGTTCATCATTAATTTCCAAAGTGAACAATTTTGTTTATTGACATTTGTGCCTTTTGGAACGTTCGTTGTTATAATCAAATCATAGTCCTCTTGTTATTTTTTTCTACATTTCCTTATGTGATATTCAAGTAGGTTGAGGTAGGGTTGTCTTATGAACCCCAAAAGAATAGTTACTTCATGCATCTGTCCCAAGGTAGAGTTGTATGTAGCCCTATTCTTGGCTTGAATATGATGGGAAAATTGCATAGCTTCCATAATATTTTCAGGATGTTTAAAGAAAAACTCAAGTTTAATGTCTTATTTTAATCCACCCATGTATGCTGCCAATATATGTTCAACACTTATGTTGTGCACCCTTATGGCCAATATATGAAATTCTAAATTATAATCTTCAACATCACCTAAGAGCTTTATTATTTTCAATTAACTAAAGTAGTCTTGTTCCCAAACTTTCCCATATTGTGCTTTTATGTCTATTGTTAATAATCCCCAAGTATAGTGATAGGAATAGAGTTTTCTGTTATTTAACCCATTGATACTGTTGATAGGGTTTTATCTCAAATTTCAAAGTTGTGATATAAATCCTTCACTTCTCATCCATAATATTATGCAATTCAATATATTACATTATATAGTTTACCCAAATAAAGTCCTTTGTTCCATAAAACTTTAACTCAACTTGTTGTTGCTGCAACCATGACCCTTACAAATTTTTCCTAATTCAATTTTGGAGCCTACATGAACTGTTGCTCAATCCATCTTGTGTCACCTTGTTATTTGTTCATGTTTTTCTAAGTGTCGACTATCCTTGCAATGTTCCTAAGTTTTATTTTCCCTCCTAAGTTTCACCTTTTGGTCATGATTGCGATAGAGCTTATAAATACTTGTAGACCCTTCCTTTCATTGTTATTGTGATCCAAACCTATTCTTGTCATTTACTTAGTAGATTTGAGCCCATATTTGAGCAGAGCGCACTCCTGGAGAACAATGATCCATTGTCATTGAAAACTGCACCCAATAGACCAAGCCTCCTTTCAGAGCACACATTTGAAGGAAAAGCATCCATTATTTTGGAAAATTGTGCCCCAATACAAAGTGCCTCCTCTCTTGAGCAGAAAATGCACCAACAAGCATCAAGTTTCCCTCTGGTTCACTATTTATGCACTCTATGCCCTCACTAGCTCTTCAAGAGAACATAACACATTGTCAAGCCTCAATGTCCCCTCCTTCTTCCTAGAGATTGTACCCTACACCCTTCCAACCTCTCTCTCTCTCTCCTTGAGTGAATAGCACATACTCAAGCCTCAAATAGGCTTTTTTTGTCCACTGTTGTCCTGACATGTACCCTCCTGTTGTCATGATGCATTTTTCCCTCCCAATCACTGGTTAAGTCATCTTTTCTCACCAACTGTGGTGAAAATTCCATGTATTAAAAGTTAATAAAGGCAAAATAATAACAATGGTTGAGGGGACACTTGTTCTAAGATGAATGTTGGGAAAAACATCCTAGTGTGGGTGTTCATTGGTTTATTATGGCTAAGGAAATTGGCAAAGGCAATGGCTAAGGCTTTGGAAAGACAAAATGGAATTCTTGGCAGATTTATTTATGAAAAAATAATGGAAATTAGGAGAAAAGAAAGGTGAAATGTCAGAGGTTGCATGTGAGGAGGAAAATGAAGAAAATAGAGGCCTAACTAATAAAAAGGATTTTGAGGATCAATTTGTAACCTTTTGTTAGTTCAGTTTTGGAGCTCTCTCATTATTCTCTCTCTCTCTCTCTCTCTCACTCTTGGACACTTAGTGTCTTCTTGGAGCACTTTGGAATTGGATTAAGAAAGGAAAAGAAGGCAAGAGGAAGGAAGGAGCAAGCAAGGAAGAGCATGATCAAGAAAATACAACATGATTCTTTGCAGATACCAATTTGCATGCATGTTTTCCTTGTTAGATTTGGCATGCATGGTATTCCATGTGGTTTTTTTGTTGTTATGGCATGGGTTTTTCCAGGCATGACAATGTTTTCAGCCTAGCCTTTCCATTTTCAAATAGCCATGGTGTGATGGGGTTCGCATGTTTCGGTTGAGTTGGATTACTGGATGGGTTAAAAGTTGAGTGAGGTGGATCTCTGAATAATAGAACACATGGCCTAGTAACACCTGAACCAGATTGTGCGTTGCAGTAATGTTGGATTTTGTGTTGCCTTGGTGGGCCTAGGAATCCTCGACTAGTGAATGATGGGATATAAAATAAATCCTAGAGGTGGGTGCTATCCATCAGGCCTAGTAATCCTGAGATGGGATATGTAATAAATCCTAGAGAGTGGGTCTTGATTTAGGGCCTAGTGATTCAGTGTGGATTGTGGTAAATATTGAGAGACTAGGAGACAGGAAAATTCCTCACGGTGTAGGTGGAGAAATCCAATGGAATCCATGCTTATTTTTGCCTAGTGATCTAGTGGAAATCATGGTAAAGCCTCTTATTACATGTTTATTATTTGGTCTAGTGATCTAGGATGGATTACTGTAAAGCCTAGTTTATATTGATGAGGGTGAGGTGGTTTAGCCTTGGGATTACCTGGCTGGTTCTTTTGGTTTGAGTCCCACATTCATGCTTGGAATATGGCATGAGGGTGAATGGATGAAGAGAGAATTGACTCAACCATTCTATGGCTGAGTGGAACGTGGTAGTCCCATCTTGGGTTGGCTTTTACATCATTAATATGATGTTATTTCTCCTTTTTAACTCATGAGTATTATCTTGGTTTATATGTGTATTCTATGGCTGATGTATCCTTGGTATTTTTGTTGTTATTACACTGATTATAAGCATGTATTATGACAATGATGATGTATGGATCTTCTCATGTTTTTACTTGTAAATGAATGAACAATGTATCTATGGCCTAATATATGACAATGTAGCTAATGTTATAAGGAAAAAATGCCAAATAGTGAATCTCGTATAAGTATGAGACCCCTATGCTCAACTTTGTTGTTTTGACTTGTAGATTACATATTTATGACATGCTTAACGAAATGCCTGTCATGGCTAGTAGGGGTCCAGTCTATACCTTGTCATTGTTTTCCCAAATGCATCACTGTTATGTTGTGTAAATTCATTTATGAAAGTGTCATTGAGTTTCAGGCAATGACCTAGGTTCTCGGCCTGAAAAAGTGGCTCAAATCCAGGAAACTCAAGCACAACAATGGGAAGAAAAGTCCCTAGATGCATACATACCCATGTTGTGGGAGTGTTTGGAGCCTCCTAGAAGCATGCATGTCCATATCAAGGGAGTGCTTAGGGGTTAATGGTCTAAAAATTTAGTTAGTCTCACGGGCTAGTTACCCTAGTGGTTGGGTTGGATCCTGGGAGTTCTGTTGCGGATGTGGAAGGTCTGCGTGATGTGTTTCCGTTGATTCCACTTCCTTAAGGTCACCTAGGAGGTATTAGAGCAGGTTAATTGGGTAGATGTGGGATGAGGGTGTTACATAGTGGTATCAGAGCAGGTTGCACTCTCTTTGTGTCATATATGATACCATAGAGTGGTATCAGAGCATGGTTCACCCCTCAGACTAGATGGGTGGTGCGTGTTGGTTATGCATTCATGTTAGTTGCACATGTGTTAATCATCATGTGGTCTATATGCTTGTTGCATATGCATGGTCTCATTCATGGTTACAGTGACGTCAACGTGTGAAGGAGGATGTTATTGTTGTGAAGTTTGTCATGATGAGTGTATGATTGGTTACATGTTTTTTATGCTTGTGTATTGTCAATGCACATTGGTATGGTTGTTGTTGTCATGCATGAGGTCATGGTATGTGTAGTTAATATGGTCATGCATTGATGAGTGGACTCTAGCTAGAATGATGGTTATATGGTTATATGCTTATGTATTATATGTATATATGTTGTCATGATTATGTTATACATGTACTACACTAATTGGTTGATCTTGTAGATGAGATATCCTCCCCGAATTTTTCTTAGGTACGCAGGTTTATTGTGATTTGGTTTAGCTGGCATAGTATGCCCTGTAGGAAAGAGATCCAAATGACTAGCTAGATGGTAGAATACAAAGATTCTCCCTCTGAATCAAATGAGTAGCGTGGTGTTGGGAACTCTTCTGGCTTAGCAAACACATTGAAAATCTTGAAGGAATAAATAAGGAGTTGTAAGGCGGACAACGACAAAATAATGCAGGGACAAGAGAAACAAGCAAAGGTTAATGCAATACTCCTTCAGAGTTTGTCAGAATTGTAGTGATAGGGGCCACTTCGGATCAACCATGGGTAGGAGGAAAGAACTAATGGGACGTATGGTAGTAGGTCTCATGGTGTCACAGTTAGGATAGAGATGACACTGTTATAGATGGCAGGTTGTTGGATACTCCAGATAGGAGAGGTGATGGACACAGGTACTACTCTAGTTCTGCTTTTGATAGGAATTATGATTGTCATTGTTATCATCCTTACATGAGGAGTGATAGGGGATACTTTCTAGATGAATTCAAGAAAGAAAAGCCACTTACTTTTGATGGAGATTTGAAGAAGCTAGAAGATGGATAGGCTTGGGTATTTGGGATGAAGAAGTTATTTGAGTTACATAATTACACAGATAACATGAAGGCCAAAGTTGTTATCTTTAGCCTGACAGGTAAAGCTTATATCTAGTGGGAAGATGTGAAGCAGTTCAGAGACATCAAGACAAAGGACTTGAGTTGGTATGAGTTCAAGAGGATTTTTAGGAAGAAGTACTTGTCATAAAGGTACTATGATAGTAAGGCCAAAAAATTCTATGAGCTAAAGATGAGATTGATGACAAATGAAGAGTACATGACTAAGTTCCTAGAGATATTGAGGTATGTACCATATCTTAAAGATTATAAGGCTAAAGTTAAATGATTTTTGAGTGGATTTCCATTAGCATTTAGAGATCAGATTGCGTATGATGAGCGTCGTTCACTTGAGGATGTTATTGGAATATTGAAACATTGCTATGAATAGTCAAAGCGTAAGAATGAATCTCAGCAAGGATGGAAAGGTAAGGATAAGGATAAAGGTAAGGGTAAATGGAAACCGAAAAGAACAAAGCCTCAGAATGCAGAAGAGAAAGAAAATGTGGCACCACAAAAGAAGTTCAATGTAGCTAGACAAGGACATGGACCACAACAAAAACATAGAGGTGATGGTATTGGACAGTTGGAGTGTTGGACATGTGGTACGAAACACCTTAAGAGAGATTGTCCATAGAATCAAGGTTATATGCCGTGCATAGGAGGCACAAACTATTGGGGTTGTTGGTTAGAGCGTTCCTCGTATCTATGTAATACTGGATAACGGACAGGTAGACCACCTAGCATCTCTCATTGAGATGGATGGTAAGCTTTGTGATCAAGTTGTTTCTATTTTGATCTACCCTGGATATAATTATAGTTATGTTAGACTTGACTTGGTGGATAACTGTGGTTTGAATAAATAAGTGCATGAAGAATCTTGGTTAGCGCAGTTTTCTATAGGTACAAAGAAAAGAGTTCATCATTGGGTAAGATCTTCTACATTTAAGTTGAATGGCATGTCTACAACAAAACATTTGAATGTATTACCATGAAATAATATAGAATGTTGTTGGGTATGGATTGGTTGTACCTTCACAACACCAAGGTGGATCGTTATGACAAAGCCATTGAGTGATTTGATGACAATTGGGAAGCAAGAGTCTTACAGGGAAAGAAGAAAGCCACATAAGTTAGGATGGCGACAATGATGAAGGAAAAACGCAGTCATAGAAAAGGGTATGTGTTATTTGCAGTGCATGTTTCTAACGAGAAAGGTAAGGAAGTTGAGGATGTGGATGTTTTGAGAAGGTAGCCAATTCTACACCAGTTTCAAGATGTTTTTCCAGCAAAGATTTCAGAGTTGCCACCTCACATGGAAGTAGACTTTTCTATTGAGTTAGTGCCAAGGGGAACTCCAACATCAAAGTCACCTTACATGATGAGTACACCTGAGTTAGTAGAATTGAAGTTGCAATTCAAGGAAATGTTGGAAAAGGGATAAATTAGACCAAGTGTATCACCTTGGGGGGCACCCATATTGTTGTAAAGAAGAAGGATGGTACTCTCGAATTGTGCATTTATTACAGGCAGTTAAAAAAATTTACCTTCAAGAACAAGTATCTGTTTCCGAGGATTCATGACTTGTTTGATCAACTAAAGAGAGAAACAATGTTCTCAAAGATTGATCTGAGATTCTAATATCATCAAGTACGCATTAAAGAAGAGCACATTTACAAGAAAACTTTCCGAACTAGGTACGTACAATATGAGTTTGTTGTAGTTCCATTTGGTTTGACTAATGCTCCAAATACCTTTATGTGTTTGATGAATAGTGTGTCACATCCCTATTTGGACAAGTTTGTTATTGCGTTCATTGATGACATATTGGTATATTCTAAAAATGAGGAAGAGCATTTTGAGCATTGGCAACAATCTTGAGGTTATTGAGAGAACATCAATTATATGCTAAGCTCAACAAGTGCAATCTCTTTCAAGTTGAGGTACATTACTTGGGACACGTTGTCTCCAAGGAGGATATAGTAGTGGATCCAGAGAAGATTAGAGCTATCATGGAGTGGGAAGCTCCCAAGAATGTGGATGAGGTGATATTTTTCATGAGGCTAGCAAGTTATTACAAAAGGTTCATCAAGAAATTCTCACAGATTGCTTATTCTATCACATCATTGCAGAGGAAAGGTAAGAAGTTTGAATGGATAGAAGAGTGTGAGGTTAGTTTTTAGAAGCTTAAGCAATTGTTGCACATTCTCCCATGTTAAAGATTGCAGATCTGGACAAAGAATTTGTAGTATGTACAAAAGCTTGCAAGAGAGGACTTGGTAGAGTCCTTATGTAGGAAGGACATGTAATGTGCTACGAGTCACATAAACTAAATGAGCATGAGTAGAACTATGAGATACATGATCTTGAGTTGGCAATGATCATCCATGCATTTAAGATGTGGACGACGTACTATCTTCTTGGCAGGAGGTTTGTATTGATGAGTCATCACAGTGGATTGAGGTATCTATTTGACCATCCAAATCTGAACACCAGACAAGCTAGATGGTTGACCACAATCAGTGAGTTTGATTTTGAGATTAGATACATCAAAGGAAAGGAGAACAGGGTTGCATATGCTCTTAGCAAGCGGATATAGGTAAATCATATAGCAACTATGAGTTCTTATGGGACAGATCTATAGGGTAGGAGCTTGCAGGTAGGTCAAAAAGATGTCAAGTATATGGAGATTTTGCATAGGTTGCAACAAATTGTAGGTATAGGTATAGGTACATGTAGTGGTACTGGTGTAGGTACAGGGGCACAAGATGTGGACTATTGTCTCATGACAGATGTATTGATCAGATTTAGTGACATGATATATGTGCCAGATAACAATGAGCTCAAGAAGGTGATCTTGAGGGAGTTTCATGTGAAACCATATTTAGGTCACCCAAGTTATCAGAAGACATTGAACGCAGTGAAGAAGTTTTACTATTGGTCGAATCTGAAGGGGGATGTAGCAGAGTTTGTGGCTAGATGTTTGGATTGTCAGTAGGTAAAGGAAAAGTGTAGGCATCCAGGTGGGCTGCTACAACCAATTGCAATTCCAAAGTGGAAATGCAAGGTCACTTTCTTTTCTTTCTTAGAAGGTTGAAACCTCACTTAGTAGGGTTAAGCATGCGTAAGTAGAACTAATTCTATTGCACGGGTAAGTAAGATGCAGCCACTAAATAAGTACAGGAGCTATTCTCTCAAGGTGTAGGCTTAATTAATTCATTATGTATTACAGGTCTTTTTGTAGCGGCCACCGGATGTACAGGAGCTTTTCAGAGCTGGCACCAATACTTGCGACCGCGATCACTTATTTCTACCCCAAGAATAGATCAATTTATAACTATCTCGGTCTCGCTCCTATTCCTCACGAATCAGATTCGAACCAATCAAGCTACTTCCCGTCCTTGCGCGAGCGTGTGTGAATTTGTGTTATCCCTGCCGAGAAGGCAATAGCATCAGGTTATCACTTCAAGCATAGCGGCGGCGGTAAGCCGATGAATGAGAAGCCCCGAGCAGACCTCAGGTAAGATCGACCTTTGATATGCTCAGGTAAGTTACTCGGTTGAAAGGCTTCTCCCTTGCTGGCTTCTGGCTGGGCTCTGACTTCATCTAGAGCCTTTCCTTTTAGGACCTGCTAACCCACTGCATCGTTACCCAACTTAATAAACTAGACCTAGTAGGCCCCATACAACTTGAGTACCCTGAAACTACTGCTTGGACCTATGACCTTTGAAAATGCATGTTCCAAACCCTTCAACTACTTTGGGTCCTTTGGCGGAGGTTTGAACATCTTTCGCCTCTTGGAAACCGGCCCCTACCCTTATCAGGACCCTTCGAAGTTACGGGATTGCCGAACGGACCCGCTTAATGCCCTACGACCAGGACCCCGTTAGTTGGCCTAGAACGGCCCCTGAAATAGACTCGAGGAAGCTATCCTGCTAAACTATTAGTGCCATTGAGCACATTCAGGCTCTTTGTTTGCATTGTCCCAGGTTACGCCACTCACTATTCAAATATGGTGAGGGTGCGTAAGCACACTCGACTGTCCAGGAGAGGGTTTACCAGGACTTAAACTGGCTAGATAAGTAAGGGACTAACCCTATCTATGCGTCTTTGAGGGGAAAGAAATATGAAGTCATCCCTTAGAGCTCAGGTAAGTGCTTCCATCGGGTCTTCTGGCGGGTGAATAAGTCGTGTCATTTCCATGGACTTCATCATAGGTTTTCTGAGGATAGTGAGACAAGGTGATTCCATCATGGTTGTTGTGAACATGTTGACAAAGGTTGCACACTTCATTCCATTGAAGACTACGTATTTAGCTAGTGATGTGGCATAAAGGTGTTCATCTGAGATGTGGTTAGATTGCATGATGTTCCAAAGAAGATTGTGTCAGATAGGGACGTGAAGTTCACTTCCATGTTTTGGAAGGAGTTGTTTGTAGGTTTGGGTACAAATTTGGCCTCCAATACAACTTATCATCCGCAAAAAGATGGATAGACAGAGACGGTCAATAAGGTCTTGGAGGATATGTTGAGGTTGTACATTATGCACCAGGAAAGAAGATGAGAGGAGTATCTTTGTTGGGCGTAGGATCCCCCAAGGGCAGTTTTGGGACTTAAATCCCATATTTTGGTCCAATTTTGTAATCCAAATGTAAAGACTCCGCATTTTGTGTTCGTAGAGTGCATAGTTGTTAAAGAGTCATAGGGTTATCCGCCCTTATTTTGGAAATGTAATGTCGGCTGTAGAAGATCTACCCATGGTCTGCGGACCATGGATTGTACAAATAGAGCTAAGCTCTAAGTAGTTAGAAAAAAAGTAATGACAATCGAACATGTACGAGAGATAGCTCTGAAGTGGAAGTCTAAGTTTTGGGTCGTAGCGTAGGTAGAGGCTCTGCAGTTGAGTGCGCAGAGGCCTAGAAGTCCACAACTGAGTGTGCGGACCCCTGCAATTGAGTGTGCAGGGTAGGTCGAGTCTATAATTATTCAGAATTATTAATAAAGAGAAGTATTCTATAATTTCCGCGTCTTTATTTCCTGTTTATGCATCTGTTATATTGGATATGAATTTTACTTATAATGCTTATATGATGCGTGAATGTATGTAAATATATTGGTTAAGTGAACGCAAGTAAGAACATCCATTTACGTGAAGCTAACTAAGATCAATTAATAAGATAAGTAAGACACTTAGCCTAGTTTGGGAAATATCACAGTTCGCTGACCTAGCAGTGCATAATTATATTAACCCCTGGTTAGGGCTACGCAAAAGCTGATTGTATCCTTTCATGAAGGTATTGAAGGGTGGAACAAAGGGCTAAGAGACCTGCATGCAAGCAGGTAGAGCTGAAATAAACTGACATCACAACCATCTCAAAGGTGCAGAAACTTGGTTCCAACATCCCCCCATACTACTTTGGGTGAGACTATAGTCCACACTCCACGGGCTGATGCCGAAAGGGCTAGTAGTGTAGGGATTTGTTTGGCTAACTAACGCTGAACCTAGGTCAGGCTCCCACAAGCCAACAAATGGTTCCGTTTCCAAGACCAAAATTTGCATAGAGATGTGTGATTTTGTATCATTGCAATCCAACTAAGAAAGAAATTGAAGGCTGGTTGGACAGAAGAATTCACGAGTTCACGGCATAAGAAAACAGAAACCCGCGACTGTAAAAAGATAGTGGTTGGACCGATACCTGTATACGAAGATCCACGAAATCTTTTTCGCGTCCTTCCCTACTGAGCTATATGAGTGGATCGCAAGCTAGCAGATAGCCAAGGAAGGTGGAAACTTGACGGTCCTATTGTGTGGACCCCAAAGCTAGTGCGAAGGTTGGAAGCATCAGATAATAAGATCGCGCGTGCCATCGATCATTGGCTCGATCACGTTATAGGAGGATTTGTTACTGAGTTCATGGTTGACACCTTAGTCAGCTATAGCGAGGCAGAGAGATGCTTTTTCAAAGGATCGCGAGGTAAGTACGTAAAATCTTTGAATACTTGGATTAAAATGTTGTTGTGTGATAAACAGGTTATGCAACTACCATGATGTTTGGAATTACGCGAAGCGGAAAAACTTACAGAAATGAAGGAAATAAGGGTCCGGAGTATAGCCCCTTAATTTCACCACCACGAAGGGATGAAGAAGGGATATCGAAGGTCTCTCAATGAAGTGCTATTCAGTTGATAAGACAAGGATTTCCGTGAATACCACCTCTGCCGACACCACCTCCGTTTTCATCACCATTGCCTCCAATTTCTCCCTTACCAACTCCACCTCCACCGCGATTCAGTATGGTAAACACAGTGAAGTTGCCTTTGTTCAAAGGCTTGGGAAATGAGGACCCGGACCAATTCTAGTTTGTTGTGAGGGATATATGGGAAGCTCAAGGTGTTACAGATGACCATATAAAGAAGGCAACATTGGTTAGTGCTTTGCAAGATTGTGTGCTAACCTGGTATATTAAGTACTCCAACGATAACCCAAATTCTAGAGTAACAAACATCCAAGCAACACTGAATAGGGAATTCAACAGGCCTAAATCTGAAGCACAATCAATTGTGGGATTCAAGGAGATCACGATGCTACCAAGTGAGATGCCTTGGGAACTAGATTAGAGGTTGAAATGTACGATCCATGAAGTCAACATGAATTTGACAGATAGACAACATCGCGAGTGGTTTGTGGCTTCACTACTACCACACTTAAGAAGTGCGTTGTCGCAGCAAAAGATAAAAACTCAGGCAAAGGCCTTGGAGATTTCCATGAGACTACATGAGACCTCGATGCAAGATCCTAATATAGGAGTTCAATAGATCCACGCGTAGCTGAAGAATCTGTGCCTGAGATGCAAAGCTTGAAGCAGGATAGGACGGTTCGACCAGAGGTATGTGAAGAGGTATGGGGCATGAAATGTAATAGTCAAGGTCATGACAAAGAACACTACTCATTCTTTACAAATTACCTTGCAGGAGGAGGACTGATGCCTTTAAGGTCGGAAGCTCAAGTAGGACCTAGCACGACGCCTGCTTTGTGGTGTGTTATCTGTCAAATAGCCAGAAAACATGCCACGAACAATTGTCACTTGTTACAGAAGTATACACAAACTCTGCAATAGTTGTTCTACAACTTTTGTAGATCGGTGGGACATGATGAGCGTACTTGCAGGAGCTATGAATTGATGACGGATAGAATGCCCTCCTACAGAGTTTAGGTTGAAAATTGGCCCCTTGACTAGAATGCAGGGATGGTGCAAACAGGATTTTAGGGGCACAAACGAGGCCGAGGCAGAGGAGGACCCGGTAAAGGTCGCGAACTAAAATTGCGGAGGGCCAGGACACTATGATCGCAATTGCAATAATCCAACGCTCCCGTCGTGCAAGTATTGCACGCTGTTTGTTCATGAAACATAAGATTTTCCAACGCTAATAGCCAGGATACGTGACAAAGGAGCACTACCACCTCCCTCGACTCAGAACTTGCAGATGATGAGGTCTAAGCCACGAGGAAGATTCGAATGTAAAGATAGTGCTCTAAAGTGGAATCACGATGGGAGATGACAAGGGGAAACAACCAGAAGACAACACATGGGTTCACAAAGCACCGATGAAAGAGGTTGAGTTCAATTTGGAGTGCGCACGTGAAGCATTCATGGAAGCTAAGAAGAGCTTCACCGAGGCCTCCACTTCAAGAAGCAAGGATAAATTGGAGCTGAAGATGGACCCCTCTATGCTCACTACTTTCCTGGAAACCTATATGAAGTTACTGTGCGACAGAAAGGCTATGAAAGGGTTACAGGAACTTATCAATAGATGTGCTAGGACCGTGCCAGGTGAACCGCATGTAGTAGATAAGATCGGAAAGCATAAGACAAGGACGAGGTGTGAATGAGACTCACCGCACAGATCGTAGAATACGAAATGGATCAAGTCATTCTGGATTGGGGATTAGATGTGAATGTACTACCAAAGTAGACTTGGGAGCGAATGGGGCAACCTGCGTTGCAATGGTCTCCGATTCAGCTAAGGATAGTGAATCAACAAAAAATCATACCCATGGGGTGGCTGCAGGGAGTGACCATGGATATTGAGGGAGCGAGCGTGCTGGAAGATTTTGAAGTAATAGAGATTGTGGATGACAAAAATCCCTACCCTGCGCTCCTGGGAATAAACTGGGCTACTGATATGAAAGGGGTAATTAATCTGAAGAAGCAGAAGATGATCTTTGATAAGAAATCACTGCGCGTAATAATACCCGTGGATCCTGCTGAGGGATCACGCTATACAGAACCAGTCTGTGACTATGAAAGTGATAATGATCTGGACTGCATCTATAAGATAACAATGCGAGGCCAAGACTAGGTGAATCCCATCACAAATGGATGGATTACATGGGAGCGCGAGAGTTCCTACACTTCGGATTCTGACGAAGAAATAAAACACTGGCAGAATCAGTTACACGAAGTAACTACGTTGAATTGCAATATCAGACCTGGTCGCTACGTTGTGTGTCGTCAGAGGAAAGGAATCTACCTATTTATGATGGTCTAATTGAGGTAGATACCTTTTTGGATGAATTTGAAAGGGATGTACCAGAAAAGCAACGTTTACAGGCCTTGGACTAGGTATTGCGCGTTACGCCCGCAAGATGGTGGGGTAAACACAAGGGAAGCTTTGATGCTCGGCATGAATGTAGGAGGATGATGAGAGCATGGTTTGGGAAGCCTAAGATGTGACTGACAGACAAGTATTATGGGTAGAATGATCCAAGCGTGCAGTTGGTTAAAGCGGAGAAGAACTATTCCACCACTTTGCGCGAAGGGTTAGCGATGGTGTATGCGCTCCAGAAGTACCGACACTACTTGCTAGGAGGCCACTTTAAGATTTATACGGACCACTCCACGTTGAAGTACCTAGTCAATAAGCCCGTGTTGGGGGGGGGGGGGGGCGCTGAATTTGTAGATGGATTTTATTGTTCCAAGAATACGAATTTGAAGTCAATGTAAAGCCTGGACGATTGAACACAGGACCTGACCACTTATCATGCATCGAGACAGGGGAGGAACCTACTAGTTTGAAGGAAGGATTACGTGATGTGCAACTCTTTGCTATGCACGTTGCAGATGGACATTTTGAGGATATAATACACTTTCTAACACCTGGAACTACACCGAAAGGATACTCTTTCCAGCAAAAGAAGGAATTAGTGTTGCGCGCGATAGACTTCTCTATCATTGTTGGGCATCTATACAAGATGGGGAATGATGAAATATTGGGAAGGTATGTACCTAAGTTTGAACGAAGTAGCATCCTCGCAGACGCTCATGGGGGCGCCGCGGGAGGACATTATGTGGGAAGAGAAATTGCACAGAAGACTCTACGGGCTGGGTTGTGGTGGCCAACATGGAAAATTTTAGGGGCGAATGTTCGCCTTTTGGCGCGAAATTAAGGGGTTTTAAATTTTTAGTGGGCCAATATTTTGTATCATAGTATATTTTTACAAATCACCTCAAATAGCCCACCTTATTTTAAGGGAGAGGGTAAAAAAGGTTTAGCCTTGATTAGAATTACAAACCTTCCATTCGCCCTAATTTCCAAGAAGAGGTTTATTTAAAGTGAATCTATGAGCAATACCATATTTATAAAAGAGGTATGGTAAATTAATAAAAATATAAATAAATGAGAGGTATGGTAAATAAATAAAACATTTTCTATCTTTACTCCATAAGTCACCTTATATACATGTAAGAGTGTAAACAAATAAAAATATAAGTAAAGTGGAGGTATGGTAAATAAATAAAACGTATTTTTATACTTACTCAAAGGGTATGGTAAATAAATACAAATATAAATAAACTAGACGTATGGTAAATAAATAAAACCTCTTTTTATATTTAGTCCATAACCCTCGTTCTATTTATGAAGACTCAAAAAAGAGGTTTTATTTAAGTGAATCCTATGGGTCAATTACCATATTTGTAAAAGAGGTATGGTAAATTAATAAAAATATAAATAAACGAGAGGTATGGTAAACAAATGAAACATTTTTTTATATTCACCTTATATTTACCAACACTAAAAAAAATGTGTTAGGTGAAACCTATGGGCAAATTACTATGGGACAAATACCATGGGCTAGATTATTATTAATACCATGCAAAAAAATATTATTAACCCTAATATTAGTATTAATAAAAATAAAAATGACAC
>APFE030927279.1:50747-93383 GCA_000404065.3 Pinus taeda | reverse complement strand
AAGGCGACTCTTTTCACTAAACTCCATCATCTTGTTGCAATCTCAACACTCCCTCTCGACAAGATATGGATTATCAGCAACCCCTATCCTGCCTCGGTGGTATTCAAATTTGCTCTTGGTGAGAGCCTTCGTCAGAATATCAGCATCCTGATCCTCCGTTGGAATGTATGAAAGTAACATGATCCTCCGCCAGACACAATCTCTGATATGATGGTACCTGATGTCAATGTGTTTAGATCTATCACGAAATACAGGATTAGCTGAGAGTTTAATGCAACTCTGGTTATCACAGTAAATCACAGTAGGATCCAAATGAGAATCGAACAAACCAACCAGAATCTTCCTCATCCATATAGCCTCGCATGCAGCCAAACTTGCTGCCATATGCTCGACCTCTGCTGAACTGAGTGCTACGGACCTCTGCTTCTTGCTGTAGCAAGAAACTGCTGTCTATCCAATACTGAAGACCCCTCCTGATGTGCTCTTTCTGGCCGTTGGGTTCCCAACCCAATCTGCATCCGTGAAGCCACATAGCTTCACCTCATCCTCCTGTCTGTACCACAATCCATATCCCGATGTGCCTCTCAAATAATGCAATACATGCTTGACTGCCTTCCAGAAGAGCTTGGTAGGCTTAACCATAGCTTGTGAAAGCTGGTTAACTGCATAGCATATATCGGGTTGTGTATTGACCAAATACATCAGCGACCCCACCAACTGTCGATAAACAGTGACATCCACTTCTTCTCCCGAAGTGGCATCCTCCTTCCTCCAACCTCCAGGGAGAGGAGTATCAACAGGCTTGTAGCCATGCATGTTGAACTTCTCCAGTATCTCCTGAGCATACTTACCCTGAGAAACAAACAGTCCACCATTACGCTGCCATATTTCCAATCCTAGGAAATAGTGAAGGAGGCCCAAGTCCTTCATCTCAACTCCTTAGCAACATCATCTTTGCATGAAAGTATCAACAACTCATCACCCGTTAGAATCAAATCATCTACATACAGTACAATGATAAGTAACTTACCCTCCACCACAATCTGGTATAGGTTAGGATCCGCCTCGCTCTTGGAGAATCCAAGTCCGGTGAAATAACTGTCTATCCGTGTGTACCAAGCACGTGGTGCTTACTTCAACCCATACAACGCTCTCTTGAGCCTGCACACATGAAACTCGCTGCTGAAGACCTCAAAGCCTTCCGGCTACTCAATGTACACCTCCTCCTCAATGACTCCATTGAGGAACACAGTCTTCACATCCATCTGATGAATGTGCCATCCCATCTGTGCTGAGAGAGCAAGAATCATCCGTATGGAAGAATACCCTTGCGGCAGGTGAAAAGGTCTCCTCATAATCGATCCCCTCTATCTGTGAAAAGCCTCGGGCAACAAATTTGCCTTGTCCTTCTCCACACTCCTGTCAGCTGCCTGCTTAACTTTGTAGATCCATCTCAAACCCACCACTGATTTCCCTTCCGGTCTAGGAACAATCTCCCATGCACTGTTTCTGATAATATAATCATACTCTTCTACCATGGCGTCTGCCCATGCGGGATCCTCCACAACTTCCTTGAAAGAGGATGGCTCAGTTACAACACACTTGCTCATAAGAGCCATGTATCCAGTGTACCGATGAGGTGACTGTCTCTATCTACATTGGGCTATAGGTGGTCCTACAACCTTCTCTGCATCTTGAGCCAGTCGCTCAGCTTATGTCAAGCGCTTTTGCCCTTTGATGGTTGCCGCTACTTGAGTGGTCTCTTCCACTCCATGAACCTCGTCCTGTGGCTGATCCACGTCTTGAAGCTCATCCTTAGGAACTAATAGCTCCTCATCTGCATGCAAGTGTAGCTCCCTCTCAAGCGAACACTTCATGGCTTTCTCCTCCTGAAATTTTATATCCCGTTGCACAACAATTTTACCACTGTCTGGAAAATAGATACGATAGTTGTAGGGCGTATCAGTGTACCCCACAAATATCCCAACCTCTGCGGTCGGCTCCAACTTCTTCCTGGCATCCTTCGTCACATGCATGTAAACGTTAGCACCGAAAATCCTCAAATGAGAAAGATCAGGCTTCTTACCAGAATAAGCCTCCTGGGGTGTACTCATGCCAAGTATCTTATGAGGACAACGGTTCTGCACATAAACTTTTGTATTGCATGCTTCCGCCCACAAGTGAAGGGGTAGGCCCTGATCATGCAACATCACCCGTGCAGCACCCACGATCGTTCTGTTCTTCTGCTCAGCTACCCCATTCTGTTGTGGGTTATGGGGATCTATGAGCTCTCTTCGAATCCCTTTTTCCTTGCAGAAATCCTTGAACTCGTTTGAGATGTATTCACCACCATTATCTCTCCTAAGAGCCTTCACCTTCTTCCCCAACTCCTTCTCGACCAATGCTTTGAACTCACAGAACTTTGAGTATGTCTCGCTCTTCTTCTGCATGAAGAAGATCCAACACTTACGAGAGAAATCATCAACAAAAATCACATAATACTTGTGTTTTGATGTCGAAGCTACTGAGAAAGGTCCACACAAGTCTGCGTGAATTCTCTCAAGGATCGTCATGGCGCGACTATCCTTCTCGTGAAAGGTGGCTTTCACAAACTTCCCCAAAGTACACCCCTTGCACTAATCTGACTGCGCAAGTGTGCCTTTAGGAAGCTCTGTAGTGATCTGCTGCAGTATCTTCAAGGCTCCATGGTGAAGGTGACCCAATCTCCTATGCCACAACTCGTCAGCATCCCGGCTCACCAATCCTTCTGCCTTGCCTGGCATTGTTGTGCATCCATATACATGCAACTGATAAAGGTTCCTTACTCGAACTCCTATCTTCCGGGTCTCACCAGTTGTCTTGTTGCGGAGGAAAGCTTTTCCCTTGCTGAAAACAACATCATACCCCTTGTCTTCTAACATCACAAAAGAGATAAGATTCTTCTTCAATCCTGGAACATGCATGACTTCCTTCAATACGAAGATTTTACCAGACTCCCTCTTAAAATAAATGGTATCGATACCAGTCGCACTGTATCTACCATCATCGCCCATCTCGATGTGCACTCCAAGATCTTTGTCCTCCAGATCAGAAAACAAATCTCTATCTCCCGTCATGTGAAAAGATGCACCACTGTCCAAGAACCACACCGATCCCATCACACTTGAAACCAAGCATGCGATCAATGAACTATCAAGCTCAAACTGTGAGGCTAGAGCCTCTCCTGCTGCAGATCCAGCAGCTTGCTTGTTCTTCTTCTTCTACGGACAATTAGTGGCATAGCGTCCGTGCTGGTGACAGTGAAAACACTTCACCTTGGACATGTCCTGCTTCTTGCCTTTCGCACCAAACTGAGAAGCTTTCTTGCTCTTCCCTTTCTTTGCTTTGGAAGCCAAAGCGCAATTTTCTTCATCAGCTCCCTTTGATGAAGATCCGTCCCTGGTACTCCGCCTGATCTCCTCCTGCACAAGATCTTACCACAGTCTTTCCCATCCTGGCAATTTCTCCCAACCATTGACAGAGTCCTGATAGGAATGCCAACTCTTCGGAAGACCAAGGAGAGCCAAGCTCACCAAGTCCTCATCATCGACAGTAACCCCCACACTTCCCAGCTCATCTCGACACTGAGTGAACTTCGTGAGATACTTGGGCATATTGTCACCCTTCTCACATTTGATGTACTCGAGTTTATCTTTGAGCGCCAGCTTCCTCCGATCGCTCTTGCTTTGGAATAGATCTGTTAAAGCCTTCCACATCAGATATGGAGAAGTCTTTCCATGCAGGTTGGACGCAATGTGATCCTTTATGCCCTCCAACAGAATCCTTCGAGATTTTGCGGTCTTCTTTTGCCAAGCATCATCTTGAGTAGCAGTAGGCTTTGGGACATCCATCTCTATGAACTCCTTCAACCCGTTATCATCCAATACCGCCTCCATCCTGTCCTTCCATGTAATATAGTTCGTACTGCCCTCAAGGGCATACTCCAATCGCAATCTTGTGAAAGACATCTTAGTTTTGACACCAAGAAAACACTACTACAAATTCGAATTCCACCAACTCCAACTCAACCGCCTCAGATCTAAGATTCGTGAGAACAAAATATTTCTCGTACAGAGATTGATTGTATGGGCATTCACCGGATATCTCACCTTCAAAAGGAAGGATGAATCCAGAGGCTACCTGGCCCGATTACAGACTCTGCCTGAAGAAATAGAATATGTAAGCACGTCCTGAATAGTAGATCTGATGATCAATAGCTCTGATACCATGTAGAAATTTTGAATAATAAACACATATTCAATGGGATTATCCTGATCATGTACTATTGCGGAATACATACACAATACATAAGCTCCTCTACGTTGATCATCAATATAGCAGCATCAATAACAATAAAACGTCAAGAGCATGCACACATTAACACAGTATGTAACCCGGGGAAAGCTTACAGCTGAAAACCCCACACTATCTGTATATTAATGATTGAGAGCATGTAACATTACAATAGTCAATATACTTCTCACAAGTATCCAGCACTATCTCCACCTGTTACACACAATACAGCTCAGATCTGATCTCCAAATATATTCCACTGCTTGCCTGCCTCCACTGCTCAATACCTACTCAAGAATGGATGAGAATGGTTGAACCAAACTCGTATTTACCTCAAAAGAATCACTCACACTGGGAATCACGTGAGCAGAGGCTAAAATCACTTGGTATTGGCCAATTCTCATTGGCATAACTCAATCCCACTGATTGTGCAAGATCTCATGCACAACCATAGTCACAACTGATAGCAATCTCAATCTCTAAAACCTGTCTCCACTGAACTGAACATGCACTGACATGCAACTGAGTTAACTGATGTATTCTTTAGTTTCATTATGAGTTAACAATTAGTTTAACAACCCATCATTAGTCTATTTGCAGTTAGACTATTTACAACTATTTTAACCAAGTCAAATTGAACACAACTCCATCAACTCCACAATCAACTCCACCAAACTCAACTGATTGAGTTCTAACTGAAGTCACATGCAACAACTCAACGACCCACAAAGAAAATGATTCCTTTTAGACAGCTGATGTGCCACATCTGTAAGCTTCAACTGAAGTGCTCCAAGAGGAGAAGATAAGTTTATAGTCTAAAATATTATTATAAGTAATATATTTGACGGCTCTATAATTAGACTTGACAGTGTCACCACTGTTGTCTAAAAATAGAAGTCCATCTATTTTTTCCAACTTGACCAATCATCCATAAACAACATCCTGCAACTCATAGACATGATCCATATATCTAAAAATAGACATAGTCTAAAAATAGACTTTGCGCCATAATTTGCCTACGGGCCCACTTATTGAAGGCGACTCTTTTCACTAAGCTCCATCATCTTGTTGCAATCTCCACAATATAGAGAATACAAAGGAGTGAGGGAGGATTTCATAAGGGATTCTTTAAGAGCATAAAAAAATATTGATAATATAAAGGAGACCCATTTACAAGTACAATCGGTGTTTAAGAAGTGACAAGAAAAATACAAAGCTAGGAATGATCATCATAAGACAAATAGGTCATTTAGAGAGGAAGACCGAGTATGGTTACAATTGAGAAAGGAGAGGCTACATGGTCCTTGTAAGAAAATCAAGGATTTGTGATATGTTCCTTTTGAGATACTATAAAAGGTGGGAGATAATGCCTACAAACTCAGTATACCCCCATATATGCACATTTACTCGATGGTGAATGTGGAAGATATTAAACTTTAAGAGCCTTCCATTTTTTATTAAGAAGAGGAGAAGGTCCTTGTTATGTCCTTATAATAATAGTGTATTCCCCTTATTGTTATTGTTATTGTAGTCCCCTATTATTATTTTTGTGCCCATGTATCCCCCATGTTGTTATTGTTGTGCCGTCATAGAAGCCCACTAATTTTATTGTTGTGCCCTTACATTATTATTGTTATTTAGGCTCTGATTATATTATGACCCCTTAGACTCCTATACATACCAAGGAGGTCTTATAATTTGTATCATCCAATAATTATTCATTTATGTAATGTAAAAGAGGTTTCCACGTCGAAGAGGATAATTTTTAGATTGTTTATCTATCTTTTTGTGAGTTGGTTGCATAACATTTGGTATAAGAGCTTTTGATTCTAGGGTTTCGCTTCTTCAAACATGTAATCTTGTAATTTTCGCTATAAAATTATTTCTACGAGGATTCGGTATCTGAAATTGAAACCACATGGAGCTGAAATATTGCTAAGCTTTGTGTATTAATTTTAAATCTTGGTTCACTCTATTTCTAGAGATATGATCCAAGGAAGTTAGGGTTTTTGCAGGCTCCATAATTCCATCTAAAACTTGTGACCTAGGGAAATTCATCATAACTTTCTCTCCAAGCATTAGATTTGAATTTGGTAACAAGTGACTGAAAGTAAACGAATTGCAGTTTTTTTTGTATCATTTTCAAGTCTGAAGTTGAAATAGTGACATGTGGAACTCGGTAAAAGTTCGTTCAACTGAACCAATATAAATCAGGTCATCGTAGGAGATTAGTCATAACTCTTTCTTGAATAATACAATATTGATATGACTTGTGGGATTAGAAATAGTAATAAGAGGGTTACCATAAGATGAAATTTTAGGCCTTGGAGATTTTAAATTGAATAGGTACAATAACATCAATATAGAGCTCCTAAAAAGCAAGAAAATGTGTGTATTTTTTAAATTTTGCATAACTTTTGTTTGAAAAATTAGTTTGAAGTAATTCAAAGGGAATAATGAAGCATACATATCATTGTTTGATTCAAAAATGCCTCAAAATAAAAAAATGTATACACCTAGTAAGCAACCATAAATCTCTACTATGACACATGAAGAAGAGGAAGAAATGAAACATGAAATATCAAAATTACAAGACCAAGTGCAACAAATTTCGCTATCGCAAAGAGTAACAAAAAATGAATGGAATGTAATATGTATTACTTTGTAGAAAAAAGAAAAGGCAACATGGAGGTTTTTAAAGTATACATGGACGCGATGAATGTCAAGTTGGAAGGATTAACAAAGTTGTTGCAAGAAAGGTTTCCTAGTGGTGACAAGCTAATCCATGAAAATCACGATGAGGACATAAATAATATGAATTATGATTTTATACACTCGAATGTGGGATTTAAGAACCACCACACTGCAAATATAGATATGAGGAATTTTGATGGCAAGGATCCCATAACATGTATACTACAGATAGAGCAATATTTTGATCTCCATGATGCGCAACATACACAAAAGGTACACATTGCATCTTTATATTTAGAACCCAATCAATTCAATGTATGGTATTGATGGCTTTGTTCTCGTAAACCACTTGTAACTTGGTGATTTTTTATGGAGGAAATTATGACACATTATGAGGATACAAAGAGCAACATCTTTTTTATCCAATTGATAAATCTCAAACAAAAGGGTTCAATGGTGGAGCACATTGAGGACTTCTAAAAATTGAATATCAAGGTAATTGATATTCCGGAGGAGTACAAGATTGATATCTTCATAAGGACTTTGAAGGATAAAATCCAACATGAGGTTCGGATTTGGGAACCTGATTCATTGGAGAAGGCATTCAGGGTGGCAAGAAAAGTTGAAAGTAAAATTATGGCAACAAGGAAGTCTACCACTCACAACTATAAATATGGAAGCATTTCTTCTCCTAGCCTTCCATAACCTAGAAGGATGACGCCACAACAATTGGAGGAAAAAAGAGAAAAATGGATTTTTTATAGTTGTGATATAAAATAAACTAAAGGTCATAAGTGTGTTGAGAAGAAATTATTATACATAGATTGTGAAGAGGAGGAAGAAAAGGAACAAGAAACATCAAAAGAGGAGGATACACACCAGGAACCAACTGTAGAGAAAGAAGAAATTTATCTGATTAGATCTTGCAATGCATTGGTAAGAATTACCACTCCTCAAACTCTCAATATATAAGGATATATCAAGAAGAAAAAGGTAATAATGCTAATTGATTCGGGTAGTGCCCATAATTTTATTCATTGTGAGATAGCCAAGGAATTGATTTGCTTCCCATATCCAGCACCAAAGTGTCAAGTGCTGGTTGCAAATGGAGGAACTATAAATTTCTTTGGAAAGTACCATAATATAAAGCTAACCATGGGGGGATATGTATTGAATAGTTCAAATCTTTCCATTCTAATGGGTGGTGCTGATGTTGTACTAGGAATACAATGGTTACAAACTTTGGGGACAATAACTTTTAATTTTCAAGAAATTTTCTTGAAATTTTTTTGGGAAGGAAAATTAAAGGGTATCGTAGGGAAAACAATAAATTTAATCAACTCTAATGGCATGATAAATATTTTGAAGAAAGAAAAATGGGGCGTAATTGCACAATTATGCTCATTGAAAGTTCAAACATTGAAATCATCTATTTCTCCAGATCTCCAAAGAGTCTTGGACAATCTTTCCAAGGAATTTGAAACTCCAAAAGGCCTCCCACCTATTCGTGATCATGATCATCCCATTCATTTCATTCTAGGAAGTGTTCCTCCAAACATTAGACCTTATAGATATCCCTATGCCTAAAAGAGTGAAATTGAACGTATGGTTGCAAAAATGTTAGAGGTTGGTATAATTCAACCTAGTCAAAGTTCTTTCTCTGCTCCAATAGTATTGGTGCATAAGAAGGATGGATCATGGAGTATGTGTTCAAATAATAGGGATCTCAATAAGCTCACTGTTAAAGATAAATTTCCCATTCATGTCATTGATGAACTATTGAATAAATTGCATGGAGCAATTTACTTCACCAAGCTAGATCTTCGTTTAGGATATCATCAAATTAGAATGAAGACTAAAGACATTCCGAAAAAAAAACATTCATAACTCATGAGGGTCATTATGAATTTTTTGATCATGCCTTTTGGCCTTACAAATGCACCTTCCACATTTCAAGGTTTGATGAATTTCATTTTCAAATCCTTCCTTAGAAAATTTGTGTTAGTATTTTTTGATGATATACTAATCTACAACAAGTCTTGCAAGGATCATATTCAACATGTTGGCAGGGTGCTCAAACTATTGGAGGAGAAACAATTATATGAAAAATTCTCCAAATGTTTCTTTGGAGTACATGAGGTGGAATATTTGGGTCATATTTTAACTCATGAGGGTGTTAAGGTAGACCCTAACAAAATTAAAAGCATTAAGGAATAGAAAATCCCCACAACCATAAATCATATTCAAGGATTTCTAGGGTTGATAGGGTATTATCACAAGTTTGTTAAGAATTATGGGAGAATAGAAGCACCTCTAACAACATTACTGAAGAAAGATTCGTTTTGTTGGACTCCATAAGTAACTCAGGCCTTTGAACATATTAAAGAGGCAATGTTCCAAGCACCAGCCTTAGCTACGCTAGACTTCACAAAAACCTTTATTGTGGAATGTGATGCCTAAGGAAATGGAATTGGTGTTGTTTTAATGCAAGAAGGAAGACCCATTCATTTTGAAAGCCATTCAATCAAAGGAAAGTATTTACACAAACCTATTTATGAGAAGGAAATGTCAGCAATTCTACGTGCACTAAAGAAATGGAGACCTTACCTAATGGGAAGACAATTCAAGGTAAAAACATATCATGATAGTCTGAAATACTTTTTAGAACAAAGATTATGTTCAGAAGAGAAACAAAAATGGCTCACAAAGATGTTGGGTTATGAATTTGAAATCATCTACAAAAAAGGGAAGCAAAATGTTGTTGCAGATGCAAATTTAAGAAAAGATGAGGATGTGGAAGCATTGATTTGTTCTGTTTCTATTATCCAACTTGATTGAATAACCAAAGCAAGGGATGCATGGAAGAATGATGAAGAGATGTGGACACTCATTCAAAAGTTGCAACAATATCCCAATACATTTGATACATTTAGATTGAAAAGTGATTCATTATGGTACACATATCACTTATATCTTTGTAAGAATTCCCAACTCAAGCAAAATATTCTTTTGGAATTGCACACCTCCCCCTTAGGAGGGAACTCAGGATTTTTAAAAACTTACCATAGGGTCAAGAAGGATTTTTTTTGAGATGGCCCTAAATTTGATATTAAAAAGTTTATGGAACAATGTTTGGTTTTCCAACAAAATAAAGTTGAGACAATTGAAACCGCGGTTATGTTACAACCTTTAGCCATTCCAAGTCAATGTTGGGAGGAGGTCTCAATGGATTTTATCACAGGTTTACCCAATTCTGAAGGAAAGAGTGTCATCATGGTGGTAGTTGATGACTTACCAAGTATGCACACTTTTGTGCATTATCTCATCCTTTTAAGGCTAGTACAGTTGCTATTGAATTTATGGAAAAAATTCAAAAGATACATGGAAATCCAAATATTATTGTAAGTTACAAAGATCCCATTTTTACTGATTTTTTTTGGATGAAAATATTCTCTTGTATTGGTACTCAATTAGCTCATAACTCATCTTATCATCCTCAATTTGATGGGAAAACTGAGATAGTAATTAAATGTTTGGAAGGATATCTTCATTGCTTTGTATCTGATAAACAAACAAAATGGGTCAAGGTAAGGTCAAGTGGTTACCTCTAGATGAATGGTGGTATAACACTTCCAAACTGTAGAAAAAATGACCCCATTTATGGCACTTTATGGATATCATCCACCCTCCATCTCATCATCTTTAAGAGAGAATTCTACGGTTCAAGCATTGGAAGATCACATCGAGCATCAACAACAAGTTATCCAACTCTTAAAGGATAACCTCACTCCAGTGCAGATTCAAATGAAACAACAAGCAAATCAACATCACAGTGAAATAAGTTTTGATGGAGGCGACTGCGTATTTTTACAGCTACAACCATACAAACAAATGTCCCTAAAACAAGAAAAGAAGGATAATAAATTATCAGCCAAGCATTATGGTCCTTTCAAGGAGTTGCAAAATATTGGTAATATGGCATACAAATTGGAGTTGCATGCATCTTCCCGAGTACACCCAGTTTTCCATGTGTCATGCTTAAAGAAGGTTATCAGTGATAAGCTTGAAGTTCAAATTGTGTTGCCAGGACTTGACTAAGAAGGAAAAATCATATCTGAGCCTAAAGCACTCATAGAAACAAGAGCTTGACATATATGGAATCAATTAATTTTAGAGTATCTCATTAAGTGGAAGAATTTACCTGTTGAAGATTCCACATGGGAGGATGATAATTTTATACAGAGGCCTCCAGAACTACTCAAGTGTTGAGGACAACACTTTTTTGAAGGAGAGGGGAATGTTATGTCCCTATAATAGTAGCATATTCCCCTTATTTTTATTCTTGTGCCTATGTATCCCTCGTGTTTTTATTGTTGTTCCCCCATAGAAGCCCACTATTGTTATTGTTGTGCCCTTACATTATTATTGTTATGTAGGCTTTGATTATATTATGACCCCTTATACTCCTATATATACTAAGGAGGTCTTATCATTTGTATCATCCAAGAATTTTTCATTTATGTAATGTAAAGGAGGTTCCCCCCTTGAAGAGGATAATTTTTAAGTCGTTTATCTATCTTTTTGCGAGATGGTTGCATAACAGTTGTACCTTCCATAGAGGACTTAGCTCCATATTCTTAGGAAAAGTTGACAGAGGATATGATTTCTCAGAAGAGGTATAGAACTACAATAAAGAGGTAGCATGACATTTGGCATATTGGGTTGAAAGGTTAGCTTCCAAATAAGGCTAAATGGTACTCTAATCCGATGGTAGAGAAAACATTTCCTCACCTCATTAAGTAAATCTCATGGGGACCAAAATACTCCCAAAACGGGGAGGTATGAGTTAGATTAGATAAGTGTATTATTTTTCATCCATCTTGATTCTTTTAGAGTGGAAGAACTCAAGGAATCAACTTATAGGGCCATTTTTATTGGTGGGTCCTAGTTTGGAGAATTGAGGTTTGAAACCTTCCAGAGGTAGTTTGAGGCATTAGATGAAGCTGTTTGGGGTCCAAAAACTCCCACTAGCACCAAAATACTCGACTCTTTTCTCCACTGATAGTATGGTAACACAATTTAAACTTGAATGAACCATAATGGCCGCATCAAGTTCCTTATCCATAACCTATTTTCTGGCTAGTCAACATCCTTCACCTCATCACTCCTAACCTTAAAATGCATATAACAATGATAAAAAATTGGTCGTGTTGATAATTTAACAACTCAAACTCCTTATCAAATCTTGCTTCCATGGGGGATAGCCTCTGTATAATTTCCAATACATAAGCCACATTTCCATTAACTTGAAATTATAGTTCTAAGAGCTTGAAATACTTGGAATTTCATCCTTTTTTATGAACCTTATATGGGAGAAATAGTTGAATTTTTCCATCAATAAGGGAATTGGGAGTTCACCCATGTTTTCCCTAGACCCTTTTATTGAAAATATATCACTTTCCCTCTAACCTTTACATAGAACTGAAGGAAATAGACTTCCACAACATGGGTTTTTTTTCTCTAGTTTGTTCTTGTGAAAGTTACCATGGTAAGGTGACCAACCATGTCTCCACTTAGATAAGCCCACTAGAATTTTATACCATCTAGAGCCCACTCACTAATTAGGAATCCAAACTCCATTTCCCACCTTGCTATAACTCTATTTGGAATCATAAGACAAGATAGATGTAATGAGCCGAATTACACACTAAGGCCAAGATGAAATTTCTCATAAAAGAGTTTTTCTTCAAAACAACATGAAGGTTACAAATTTTCCTAATAAATGAGTGGTCAATTGTGGCTTTCGCATAGATTGGACGTAGTTGGTTTTTTATTTACCATATAAAACGTACAATCTCTCTTTAAGGCTCTAGAAAATAAAAATTCATGAGGAAATTTGAAAATCTATGAGTTAGAAAATTCCAAAAGCTCACACAATGTTGTATATGGATTTCATGTGTAGAACATGCATGCCGTTCAACCCTTTATACTCTCCTAAAGAGCCTATAAGTAAGAGAACTGAAGCTGGTGGAAGAGAGTCCATAACAAGCATTGTAATACTAGATATTTTTCATGAGGGTTCTTGGTTGTGAGTTTACCATTTTTGAGATTTGGGAATTAATTTTCATAGAGTGAGCAAAGCTTAGGTGATATCCCATTAAGCCATTTAGTTAACTATTCCACTATGATATAGTTATTGGATCATGCTAGTTAATAGAGATAGACTTATGGCTATGGGGGAGGAATTTGGATCTTGAATCTAGGAGTATATCGATGAATTTTAAGGTATCATTCTTGTTGTAATTGTCTTTAAATCAAATAAGATATATATTCTCTTCTCTACGCCTTGCCAAAATCTCTCATATTTATTGGTCTTTTATCATCTTTAGTGAGAATTTTTGTCGTTCTAATTTTCTTGGGAAATTATATTAAGAGGAATTAGGACGGTGTTTCTTGTTTTTTGATTATGGAGGCTGTTATCTCAAAATCAAGCCCTGGAAGGCTGCAGACCAGGAAGACTTCAAGTAACTGTTTCAAACCAATCTTTTAGCTAAGGCTTAGCCTCCTTAGCCTGAGAGGGCTCTCTCAAAGGATTAAAGGTTTTATTATTATGATTAAGATGGCTAACTCTTTGTGAAACAAATAGGAATGAGGCTGGTGAAATCAAAATTAACAAGCATCCATTGGGCTTATGGAGTCATATGTCATTTAGTATTAACAGTAGAATTGGCTTTGCAATGAAATCAAGGCATTTAGATTTCAATATAAACAGAGTACACCAAACACAACAGGACAGTATATGAGTATATGAAGGAAATTAGAACACTGCAAGTGATTTCTAAGTAATGAAATACTCATAATACTGTAGACAACATGAAAAGACAACAGGAGGAATTCATACATTGAAGTCTCTATGATTCTTGAGCAGCAGAAGCCGATACTGTATTACCAAAAGAAACAGAGTCTTTACATAAGCTTAACAACAGAGCTCTTTTACATAAACTTCCAACCTCTATTACATTTCCCTTTCTCCTATATATAGACATGACTGAGATTCCTGCTTAAACATTAGGGGAACTCGAAATCTACTTCTAATGACACCTGTTTAACTTTTAACTTCCTATTTAATGTAACAAACTTTAACTAGACTTTTTAGAGATCTAAATCAAGTAGGATTCTAACACCATGTTATGCTAATAATAGCCTTGATTACAATGGTTCTCTTCCTTTGACATCTGGTCCTTTTTTAGTTTGGCTGTAGTGGATGTTCAAGACTCCATGTTGGTTTTCAATGTCACATCTTTTCCATTTCCCTGAAACATAGGAAACTACCCCTGTTTATCGGTCTTTGATTTGCCTCAAAATATTCGAATCCAAAGAAACATGCCCTTTTTAGTTTGATTATCCAAAATATAACAGATGACCACGTCTTTGATGTGCTGTCAGCCTCTTTTATGTATGAAGGCAAAAGCTCTTTTAGGCTAGTTGACATATTTTGTACTGAATTAAATATGTTCACTTTATGACAAAAAGTTTGGAGTTTGGATTCGAACACATGTTTCCTCCACCTGTCTTGACCTTGTTGAAGGTTGATGGCTTCAGATGATCCCTGGTAGATATTTCCTTTTCAAAATTCCCGCTTGTATTTCAAATCGATTGACTGAGATTGGATTATAAAGCTTTAGCAGTTTCGTAGCGCGCTACGAAACTGCTGAGCGTTAGTCATCATCTTCAGCAGTTTTGTAGCGCGCTACGAAACTGCTGTGTTTTTCCAAAAATCACTGTTTCAGCCCAAAATTTTGCTATTTGATCTCTTTACTGTTTAATCATTCTTTCAACTGCTCCAAGACCTTTCAAAACTTAAGGATAATGTTTGATTCTTAAATAAAGATCATATCAAGCAAAACTATAAAAAATTTGAAACATAATCTTACTTGAAGTGAGATTTCTCTATGGAGATTCCTTTTGCTGATTCAACTGTACCTTTAAGTCTTCAATTTGTTTCTTCATTACTTTAATTCCAGACCTGAGGTTTGTATTGATAAATTGAGCTTCTTTTATGGCAGGAGTAGTCCAGCTATGGATTTGAACACTAAAATTAACCACCTTAGGAATTTGAAATGTTTGGTCCTCCCACCGAGCTTGCATTTGGTTAAAGTAAGCTTCCTTAAGTGCAAGATTTCTGGAAGCCTTTTTCAATCTAGAAATTTCGAAGTTGGCCAATCTCAATCTCTTTTTCAATTCTTCTAAATTACCTTCTTCTTGAGTGGCAACTGTTTTGCCTTTATCCTTTCTTTCATGAGGTCGTGTCACCTCTCCTATTTCATCTGTTCTTGGCTGCACCTCCTGTACCTATTTGAAGTTCCTCGTTATGGGTCTCCTAGGCTTAGAAACAAGTTGATCATGTTGATCATCAAACTTGAGTTTCTTTGAGGCTTTGACCTTCTTAGCCTTCTCTTTTCCTGACTGTATCAAATCAGCTTGAACTAGTGGGGACTCTTCAATGTCAATTGATTGCAATAAATCATTTAAGTCTCCCTTAGAAACAGGGTTTTCTTCAATAGATATTGACTTACCTTTTTCTTTTGCAACCTGGCTCCTAGTCCTTCTTCTTTGAACTCCTTCACCTGTGCTTGATTCATGTGCAGTTTCTTTATCCTGAGTTTTTTCTTTAAGGGACTGCTAGGGTGTATCCTGGATGATCAGTGGCCTGGTGGATTCCCTTACTTGTTTTCTTTCCTTTAACTTTGAAAACCTCTTGGCTCTTGTTTATGCTTGAGGACCTGTTGTTGAAAGACCTTTTGCAGTTTGAGGGCTGAGACCGGTCTTGCTCTTGAAACTAGCCATGAATATAAACGTGTCCCAGTCTCTACCTACCCTTTGAAGTTCATGCAGAACAATCAACTTAATCAGGCCATGGTGAAACAATGAAGTCTCACAAGCTTCTTTTCTTAGTTGCACCTTGTCACACATTTTACTTAAACTGCGGAATAAGTAAAAAGGTAGATCAATAGATGCCTTCCCTGTGAAATGCAATAGAAGTTTGAAATGGTACGAATACACTTTGTTATATCTTCCTTCATAGGTCAGGTACTTCTGTATGCAGGTGAGCAACTGTGCTTATGATTCTTTGACATAACTTCTAGGAACAGACTTGCTCAAATCCGAGTTAACAAATTCCTTCTTTAGAAATTCTTTGCATGGGTTCATGTCGAATTTGAAATTCTTGAACCAATTTTCTTGCCCTCTTGGAATCTCTGTAACTGTGGATATCATGTCTGGTGAGACCTGCAATTCCATCATACCAACCTTTGAGTTTAATCCTGTAAAATTCAGGGAAAATTCCTTAGTAACTTGTGCATGACCTCCCTGTAGCTTCTTGCAAAAGTTCCAACATCCAACTTGTTTAAATGCCTTCTCAACCTCTCTGTTCTTCAAGGTTATGTCTAAACCTTTAGGCTCATTTCTCAAGTATTTTCCTGATCTGTGGTCTTTCCTTTCTGCTGATCCCTCCATGAAGATTTAGTGAAATGAAGGTTGAAAATGCTAGCGCTGCTCAAACTCCAAATTCTGTCTTGCTTGAATGGCTGCCTCGCTTGATGACGATGTTTTCAAATTGATATCTTGTAGATTTGTTTCTCATGCAAGGCCTACAATCATCATTAAAACTGTACATGCCTAACTTACTTTGGAACTTGCATTCTGTGTGTGCTAACGTACCTAATGGTTGTAATAATGGAAATAAACGATTAGACATGATATGTGGAGTGCATAAACTGAAAATGAATGACACAACCATAGATTAACTTAACAGATTTGAAAATTGGGAAAGATTCGCTGTAGAATGCACGAATCTCTGATTTTGCAGCGTGGTCAGTGTAAAATTTGAATTATGCGCTGCGAAATCACCTAAAATGCATCGCGCTGCGAAAACACCTAAAGGACCTTTGCGCTACGAAATCAGTTAGGGAAAATTTTAAGAACCCCCCCTAAATTTACATGTATAATAAATGGGCGAATCTCCATGCTATATAGGAAAAATGGAAGGAAATTTTATCAATAATATGATATGTATATATAATGTTTTGGCGAATCTCTCACCAGGCATGGGGAATATTTTACTCAATTATAAAATCTTGTGTTTATTGAATACACAAATGAATTCATTGCATTTCTTTAAAATATCTTTTGAAATCAAAATTACCGAAATTACATATCGATAACCTAGTGGGTGTAAGATAAAATTCACCCGTTCCATTCACAGAAAGCATGAGAAAAAACATAATACTATATATAAAACCAAGAAAAATTCAAATTCATCACTTCTAGGGACCTCATAACCACCCTGCCAATACACAAGTATGTTCCTGTTTGCAATTAGAAAAATTACCCAAATTACAATCTGTTTACTCCACTTCTAGGGACCTCGTAACCACCATGCCAATACACAAGTATGTTCCCGTTTGCAATTAGAAAAATTACCCAAATTACAATCTTTTTACTCCAGCATATGTTGGAAAGTTATAGAAGGATGGCTAGTGCAATCAATCCATTCCTTTTAGCCCTAGATTTTTTTCAGTTTAAAGCAGAAGTATACAAATATACTTGTCCAGTGTCTATGCTTTAACCATTCACCTTAAGATGTTTTTACTATATAATTTCCTAAGTCTATTTAATATCTTCATTATCATAAAAACCAACCTATATCCATCTTAACTCCACATCTACCACTCTTATCTTAACTCCACATCTACCACTCTTAGGGGGATGAAATCTATTTATCCCTCTGAGCACTTGGTAGACCCAGAATTAACATGGATCTAAGATAGAATTTCCCCTTTAAATAGTCTATGCTCACATGAATACCATGGGTCAATACCATGGGTTATCATACACCTGGAGCTTAAAAATTACTATTAGTAATTTATAAAAATTAATAAAATTAATAGTTGATTTTTATTTTATTTTTATTTTGACAAAGCTAAAATGTTTAACATACATTAAATTACAACATCCATTTTTGCTCTTGATCGGATCAAATATTTTTTCACTCTATGCTAGTTTGCATATCACGATATTTGATACCTCTCGGGGGTTAGTAGATCCAGAGTAAAGATTGATCTATTCTGGATTAATTCCCTCATTTAAATAGGCTACATTGCAAGTGAATACCATGGGTCAATACCATGTGCCATTTTGGTGAATACCATTGGTCAATACCGTGTGCCATTTTTATTTTTATTAATACTAATATTAGGGTTAATAATGTTTTTTTCATGGTATTAATATAAAAAAAAAATTAAAAAATGTTTTATTTGTTTACCATACATCTCGTTTATTTATATTTTTATTAATTTACCATACCATTCATAAATACGAGGTGACTTATGGAGTAAATATAAAAAAATGTTTTATTTGTTTACCATACCTCTTGCTTATTTATATTTTTATTAATTTACCATACCTCTTTTACAAATATGGTATTTGGCCCATAAGATTCACTTAAATCTTGAGCCTTCATAAATAGAACGAGAGTTATGGACTAAATATAAAAAGAGGTTTTATTTATTTACCATGCATCTAGTTTATTTATATTTTTATTTATTTACCATAGCTTTTCAGTAAGTATAAAAAGACGTTTTATTTATTTACCATACCTCCACTTTACTTATATTTTTATTTGTTTACACCCTTGCATGTATATAAGGTGACTTGTGCAGTAAATATAAAAAATGCTTTATTTATTTACCATACCTCTCATTTATTTATATTTTTATTAATTTACCATACCTCTTTTATAAATATGGTATTTGGGCCTTTGGCCCATAGGATTCACTTAAATAAAACCTATTCTTGAAAATGGGCGAATGGATTCACTTAAGTAAAACCTATTCTTGAAAATGGGCGAATGGAAGGTTGTAACTCCTAATTTCAAGGGCTAAATTTACCTTTTTTACCCTCTCCCTTAAAATAAGGTGGGCTATTTGAGGTGATTTGTAAAAATGTACTATGATACAAAATATTCGCCCCCTAAAAATTTAAAACCCCTTAATTTCGCCAAAGGGCGAACATTCGCCCCTAAAATTATCCTTGATTGTGGCATAAATTACAAGCTACACACAATTGTTTATTGCATAAGAGTAAAAATTAGTGGCATTTAAACTTGCACACTTTCCTTGGTCTTTCTTTTCGTGGGGTTTATTTTCTTTCACTTTTTTGACCATCTTATTCTTTTTACTCTTTGATTTTTCTTTTAGGGTATAACCTCTTTACATTTTTAAATTTTTTTTATTTTTTGACAATATGGAAAACCTTTGCAACAAGGAAAGGTGTGAACATATTACATAGCTCATCAAGTCAATCGTGATATATGACACCTATTGGTATAGGAGCATAACATTGGCTCCACTTGGGGATGGCTTTCCCTGGTGGAAAGTCAAGAACAACAGGTCAGATGGCCTCCAAATGATTTTGACTGAACTATGGAATCTTCTTCTACTTGTTGCTTTATTTGTATGTATGGCAGTAAAGTTTCTGGAGCTTAGGGCCTTCTCTTCGGGCTTCAACTTCACAATCTTACCATCCAATCAACAACAAACATTTATTCTTTCTTCTTGAATCCCATTTGAGCACCTTGTAACTGAGGTAGGAATCTTCAGTCTTGGTCTTTTTATCAAAAATCTTTTTAACCTTTTCCCGCACAACTTGAGATCTGACCTGAAACTAAAAGGTGCTACAACCTTCAAACCAAATTAGTAACTCATAAATATCTTAGGGTCTTTTGATTGGATTCAAATATTTAAGGATTTATTCCATAATCTACTAAAAGTTATTTCATAGTCTACTAAAAATTGAATTAAATCAAACTGAAATCCTACCTACTTACTCTAATCATCTTTCTGACTGCTGGTTAGGTCAAATGAAACAACTAATGCAACCACTAAAGCATCATATACATTGGTGACATTTGTTGATTGTGCTTGTTGGTGTTTAAAATTGAGATCTTGCAATCAAATATAGCTTTGTTAACTTTTGAGAAGATGAGGAAATTCTTGGTCTCCTTTGTTGGATCTAGAAATTGTACAAAAGGATCTTGTAACATATATAGACTATTCTTGAAGTAATTCAAACAATTGTACATCTGTTGTGTATGGCCTGCATGCCATGAAATTGAAATATCAATTTTATCTTTATCAACCTGCATGTTTTCAACTGATCTTTGTGATGATATTTCTACTGATTGTAATGTCTGTCTGGTGAAACCATTATCATCTTGATTTTGATTCTCATGGTCTATTAATGGAGAAAAATTCTGATTGCATTCATCATCCAACCTATCAGCTATTGGATCATAAAGAACTTGGAAGGATTGCTGCAACTTATTACATATAGGTTCAAATGGAACTTCATAGATTTCTACAAGCCGCTCCTCCTTTTCTTTAAAAATTTTATACCACATTTCCTTTAAAAAATGAAATGATTCAAAAAAAAAGGCAGGGAATCATCTTGAATCATTTGATGATATGTTCTAGCTTCCAAGTCTTCTTTTGTAGCCTGACATTCAATAGCATTTTGGGGCTGCAAATCTAGAGATGAGAAGTCTTGAACAAAGATTTTATTGCCCTCTAGATAGTTAATATCAAGACTTGTTGACGTTTGATTTCTAATTGCATGATAGTTATCTTTGATAAACTGAAATGAAACAAAACAAAATGGTAAAGTTCCTTCATTGATTTCAAAATTTTCTACACTTCCCTCCTTTTTCTCATTGCTGAAATGAACACGTTGATCACTATTTTCAAGCTGCTGAACTTGAACTTCCTTATTCCTCAAATTAGCTTTTGATTCCTCTGCAAGGTTAATTTGGATTTGAGAAACATAATCATCATCATACTGATCATATTTGGGCGAATCATCAAAAGAAGTAATGTCATCAAATATATACATTAGATCAGAAGATTGCTCCTCTGCATATTGCTCTATGAATCTATCTTTTGGTCCATGGTAGACTGAGTTGGTAGGAATTTGTTCATGAATATCAACTTCTTCTTTTTGCGAAACAAATATGTCATGGTTATTTTGAACAAAAAATTCAACTTTCATTGTGATCTGATGCATCATTTCCTCTGTTTTCTTTATCAAAATGTCAAGTTTTTCCTCTTTTTCTGCTTTCAACTTTTCTCTTCTAATTTGAAAATTAAATTCTACATCTACTGCCATGTTCTACATCTGTTCCATTTTTGAGGGGTTTCTTTCTTTTAGATGAAATTCTAACTCTGAACCAAATGCTCTTGGGTAATGCAAAAGAACTGAATCAATGGGAGGTCTTATATTTAATGGTATTGAATAATAGGCTCAATTAAATCTGTCTAAATATTGTTGTATTGTTTCATCTGGATGTCTTTTTAACTGATTATATTCTTCTATGATTATGAGAAAATTG
Source organism: Pinus taeda (assembly GCA_000404065.3). Lineage (NCBI taxonomy): Eukaryota > Viridiplantae > Streptophyta > Pinopsida > Pinales > Pinaceae > Pinus > Pinus taeda. The sequence goes on along the minus strand of APFE030927279.1, from coordinate 71,914 downwards.
ACTTTGATTATCCATTTATCAAGGAAGAGTTTGAGAAACTGCTTGAGATTTGAGATGCTTGCCTCAGGCAGGGTTTTGAACCAACTCTTGACTCTGTCTTGCAAAGAAAGAGCAAAAAGCCTAATACTGACATCCTCTTCATCTACTTAAAATAAGTTAAGATAATCTTCAAAAGCTTGAATATGTTTTTGGGCAGTGATACCATTCTCTCCATCAAACCTAGGGAGATACTTGGGATAATCGTTAGGAAAATCATGGAGTGTAGGAGGCAAAATGAGTGGTTTATATCTATCAGGAACTTTATGAGATACAGGAATATGTACAAGGATTGTATGATTAGTATTAATTTTTTGATTCTCCTTAATTGGAAAATGATCTTCATAAGAATTAGAAGAATGCTTCTCAAATGTGTGAGATTTTATATCTACATTTTTCAAAGGAAAATAATAAAAATTTAATCTAAAATCATCTCTAAAATACAATATACATTGAAAAAATTTATCAATGAGAAAGAACATAATGTCTTGGATAAAAATCCAAGCTAAAAGCCTTATCTTTTCCCACAGTTCTTTCAGGTTCATTCCTCCAGTCGAGTCTTTATTGTAGAATTGATTTTGGAGTCGCCAGGTGGATGATTTTAACCTTTGTGTGTCTGATCCCTATCCACCATCATAGATCTGATCTAAACCTGTAAAACAATTCTGAAGAAAATTTAGTTCTCCATGAAGCCAAATTTTGAGTATTTTATGATTATTTTGCTTTTTTATGAATTTTCGAAACAACTTCTATGATTTCTTTAAGAGGCTTTAGATATGAGATTTAAACTTTCTTAAAGATTTATTTGACGTGAGGAACTGGTCAAATGTTTGGAAATTAGATGTTCAGTTCATAAACTAAACCGGAGATAGACTGAAGCAACATTCATCTAATATGCACTTGCAAAGCAAGAGCAGTTCAAAGGCTACCTAGCTAACTTCAGGCTCCGTCTATAGTTTATAAAGCAAAAAATAATAACAAACAAACAAACTATTCATTCCCCAGCGGAGTCGCCACTATGTTGTCACTCATATTTTCCTTGAAGTTGTTGGGAAGAGGAAAGGGGTCTGAGGTAACCACAAACCAATCTTTTAGATACAGAATCTAGCCAATTCGTATCAAGAGAGGGCTCTCTCTAAGTTTTAGCTTTGTTTTGAAAGATATTAGGCTAGTTGTGAAGTTTAGGAGTTTTGTTTGAGTTTGGGTGGTGAGATTCAATAGTAGAGGGGTAGGACTGACTATTTTAGGCCATTGGGCTAATGGATTCAAAGAAGATGGCTTAACTGGATTAGGTCTCTTAACAAAGGATGGTTTCACAGGACAAGATGGTCAAACACAGAACAAATAAAGACTTGGAATAAGTGGAATGGGTTCAAAATGGGTGAAGGGCAGTTAAGAATCCTTCAACCTATTTGAAAAGGGAACTTTAATGATTACTAATAAAGAGCAGTTAAGTATTCTTTAATAAATAATCAAAATAAACGAACTAGCAAAGAGGAGCAATTAAGATTTCATTGTTTATCCTAATTCAGAAGAAAACATAGAGAATAATAACGATTGAAAACAAAGTGCAATCAGGAGAGCGCGTAGACCAGTGAGCTAGGGTTGCAAACTTCAGAGCTGGTTATACATGGAGGGATGCAAGGGAGGGAGCTCCACTGCCTCCTTTAAGTAGATAGTGGCCGGCAGAGGCAAGAAACTAGTTGAGGAGGATAGAGATCCTTCTGAAGATGTAATGCAGAGAGATAAAGAAGAGGGGTAGAATGGCGCCAAAACCAGGGAAAGCAACTACACTAAAGACAATGAGGAAGAAGACAAAGAACAGAATATAAAAGGCAAAGTACCAAAGGGACCATGCAAGCCCAAAACCTCAATCGCGCCTAGAGTAATGTTGAATGACCTTGCGTTGCGGGCCCATAAGGACCACATGCAGACGTATGCAATAATTTGTAAATTCATGGGCTTATGGCCCACTAAAAAAGCTTTACAAACATGGATTAAATATAACTGGAAACCAAAAGGTAGCAAAGAACTTCACCTGGGATAAAAAGGATTCTTTATTGTAGTTTTTGCAAATATTGAAGACAAGGACAGAGTGTTTGAAGGAGGGCCCTACTTTTGCGCAGCTGCAAGCCTATATATGCGACCATGGGCGATGAATTTTGTCCCAGAACGCGAAACTTTCACCTCGGTTTCGGTCTGGGTAAGACTCTACTCTTTACCTTTGGATTATTGGCAACTAGAATACTTATCTGCCATAGGAAATAAGCTAGGGCGTTTTGTCAAAGCCTCTGAGGCCACTAGAAAAGGAAAATACACATCCTTTGCAAGGATATGTATGGAGATGGACCTCTCTGGAGCCCTGCCGGATGAGGTAATATTGGAATTGTTGGATGAAAAATGGGTACAAACAGTGGATTATGAACACATCCCTTTCAGATGTCGTAAATGCCATGAGCATGGTCACCTATTCAAAGATTGCCCTCTCAATAGAACAGGAAAAATAAGTAAAACTAACACCATGAAAGATTCAGAAAACTTTCATAAGGTGGTCCAAAAGGGAAAAGGGAGCAAAAGGGGACTGAAACTACCTCAGACAGACAAGCATTAGGCCAGTCAAAATAGGTTTCAAGCCCTAGTAGAAGAAGAAGTGACGAGACAAGAAGATCAGGTCTAGGGAGGCAGTCCAGTGGAGGAAGAGAAAGAAGACAAAGTGGAGAAAACACAAAACAGAAATAAATAGAAAGAAAACATGATGAGTGATTCAGAACTGGAAATGGACCAGGAAATGACCCAGAGCGATATGGAGATGGAGGATCATGAACTACAGGAAATTCTGGAGAAAGAGAATCTAGATATAGAAGGATTCTTGCAACAAGGAACCAAAGAGGGAGTGGATTTGTTACCTCAAGAGGAGTTCCACAAAGTACAGTAGCTATTCATCTGGAAAACTCAGAGCAAAGGATCTGAAAAGCTAAGGAAAAATGAAAAACAGGGTAATGAAGGAGTGAAAGCTATGAAAACCACACCAGGATTAGCACCAAGAATCCTAGGAAAGAAAAGAGGTCGGAAAAAATAGAACGAACTATTGATGGAATGTGGGAAACTAATGATAGATTCAGGTAAGATGAAAGACCTATCCAGCTAGTCCTTTAAAAATACTTCATAATGAAGTTCACTTCTTGGAATATAAGAGGTCTAGGTAGTAAAAGAAAACAAAGATTATTAAGTAACAGAATGAAACAAGCAGCTCCGGATGTGATTTTCATTCAGGAAACTAAATGTTCCATTCAAAAAGTAAAAGAGATTCATAGTAAATGGCTCAATAGATTTGAGTTTCTGGAAGTCAAAGCAGAGAATACAACAGGAGGAATTCTCACGCTTTGGAACCCCCAAAAGATTAACATGATAGAGGCTGAAGCCTCTAGAGATTATCTTTTGATAGTCATTCAACTAGTGGGAGATAAGGAAATGTACTTGGTCACGAATGTGTATGGCCCCCAAATGATGGAGGGTAAACTCTTGTTTCTTGATTCACTGCATAAGCTCAGGGAATGTCATGCAAAAATCCCCTGGATCCTAGGGGGTGATTTCAATATGATAAAAACGCTATCGGAGAAAAAAGGAGGAACCAGAATTCTAACCAAAGATTCTTGTGGTTTTCAAACCTTCATAGATAGTATGAAGCTCATGGACATAATTATGAATAATGGTACTTTTACTTGGAACAATAAAAGAGGAGAAGAGTCTCAAGTGGCCTCCAAATTGGATAGATTTATAATTTCAGAAGATCATATGATCAAGGAGAAGGACATAGTTGCAAGTGTTCTTCCCTTTGGAGGCTTAGATCACTGGCCAGTTCAACTAGACATTCAAGGCATTGGCAAACCTAACAATAGACCTTTTAGATTTGGGAATATCTAGCTCTCCCACCCAGAATTTCATAAAAACATAGGTATCTGGTGGTCAGAAGATCTAGAAATTTAGGGCACAAGAATGTTCCTTCTTCAAAAAAGACTCAAACACATCAAACTCTAGCTCAAGGAGTGGATTAAGAAGGAATATGGCAACATTTTTGAAGCAAAAAACATTGTGGAAGGAAAAACGCAAAAACTCAACCAAACCTTGATTACAGAGGGTTTTGATAAGGAGAAAAATGAACTAGCAACTAAATATCATCAAGATTGGGAGTGTAAACAAGAAGAGATTTTTTGGAAGCAGAAATCCAGAGTGCAATGGATAAAAGGAGGAGATCGCAACACCGGATTCTTCCACAGATCCACTATAGCGAATAGAGCTCACAATAGGATTTCTTCTATTAAGGACAAGAAAGGTAACATGCTTAGCACACATGCAGAAATCGAAGCAGTACTAGTTCAACACTTTTGGGGCATTGCTCAGGAAACTTGCTCTAATAGAGATCAATCTATCAAGGATATTTCTATACATATACCTAAGCTGGTGTCCAAAGAAGACAATTTCAACCTCAACAGACCAGTGTCAGAAGAGGAGGTCAGTGAGGTCCTTAAAGAGATGCAAAATGGCAAGGCACCAGGTCTAGATGGGTTCAATGTGGACTTCTTCAAAGCTTGCTGGAATATAGTAAAACAGGACATTCTGAGCATGGTGGAAGACTTAAGAAGGGATAAAACTATCCTGAAGGCACTTAACACCACCTTTATCGCCCTGATCACTAAAGAGGATGTGGCCCAAACTCCTAAAAGGTTCAGACCCACTGCCTTGTGCAATGTTGTATACAAAATTATTTCCAAAGTGGTAGCCAATAGACTCAAACCCCTTCTTCCTACCCTGGTGTCAGCGGAACAAGAAAGATATGTGGAAGGCAGACAAATCCTTGACAACACCATTCAAGCTCATGAGGTGGTTCACTCGTTGACAAACAATAAGAAAGCTAGTATGATCATGCAACTAGACATAGCCAAAGCCTGTGATAAGCTAGACTGGACATACATCAGAAAAGTTCACACTGCTTTTGGGTTTGATCATAACTGGATCAGATGGGTTATGGACCTAGTTACTCCACCCAGTTTTTCAATCCTGGTTAATGGATCACCCTTGGAGACTTTCACTCCTTCATAAGGCTTAAGGTAGGGATATCCACTCTCTCTCTTTCTTTTTATACTCATGATGGAAGGGCTGGGATGAAAGATCAGACATGCCAAGGTAGTGGGTTCGATCAAAGGTCTCCAACTTTTTGAAGATGGTCGTGCTTTAACACATCAACAATTTGTGGATGATACTATGCTGCAAGGAATCCCCATGGTCAAAGAAGCTCTTTCCTATAAGAAAATCATGAGAGACTTTCCCATGGCTTCAGGTTTGGAGGTAAATCTCTCTAAATCTGAGATTTGTTTCTTTAATACTCACATTGCTATTCAAAGAAATATAGCCAGAATTCTGGGCTTCCAAAGGGAGCTCCTCCCCTCGAAATATTTGGGAGTTCCTCTCACTTCCAAACCCTTACACAAGAGCATATGGGAACCTGTAATTAACAAAGTGCAAGACAGATTCAGGAAATGGACTTTTAGATCTCTAATTTGGTTGGTAGGTTAGTGCTAACCAAAGTTGTCCTTCAATCCATCCCTATCTTTATGCTATCTGTTCTCCCGGCTCCTCAAAGTGTCCTACATCAGCTCAAATCCATTCAAAGAGACTTCCTTTGGGGTAAGGGGGTGGATCATAAGAAATGGGCCTTGGTAGCTTGGGATAAGATCTCCAAGCCTAAGAGCATTGGTGGGCTAGGTTTGGATGACCCTGACATACTCAGCAAGGCTCTAGGAGCCAAATTATGGTGGCGATGGGTTAAAGAGCCAGAGGTGCAGTGGGAAACTATTTGGAAAGAAAAATATGTCAGCACCTGGCATAACCATGATCTAATAAGAATGTCAGTTCACAGAAAGGGCTCGCACATTTGGAACAAGGCCTGGGATAATCAGAGTTTAGTCCAAGGAAACAGCTTCTGGGAAATCAGAGAAGGAAATCTCAGCCTGTTCTGGGAGGATAGATGGCAAAAAGAACTTATTTTAATAAACGAAGGCCCAAGGGATCTCAAGGAAAACACAAATAGCAATATACTTTCTAAGGTGAAAGACTTTTGGGAGCAAACCAATAACAATGGAAAATGGAGAATCTGGAGGAATTTTGATTTTAGGGAGAACAACACCCTGAAGACTAAAGCAGAAACTCTTAAGGAAATGTTAGATCAAAGGAAGATTCTGAAATCTGAGGGCAATGATTAGCTGAGATGGGGCAACAATAATGAGGGTTTTTTAACCTCAAGGAAGCAAAGCTCATTCTCCTTGACCTTAACTCTCAATTTCCAGATAAAACCTGGCTTAACCTTTGGAGACACCAGGGATGGATGAAAATTAAACTATTCATGTGGCTGGTTCAACATAGGAAAATTATGACCTGGGACAATATTAGGAAGAGAGGTATTTTGGGGCCATCCAGATGTTAGATATGTGAAGCTCGAGAGGAAACTATGGAGCACCTTCTCAACAGTTGTATGTTCTCTTCTAGTCTGTGGGATTCTTTTGCCTTTATTTTCCATCAGATGGATAGAGACAAAAATAATATCTGCAACACCCTGACCAACTAGAGGAGATATTTTTCAGACAATGAAGTTCTCGCCACTACTTGGACCCTCTTTCTAAGCTTCATTGTTTGGAATGTTTGGAAAGAGAGGAACAACCGAATCTTCAAAGATGAAAAGAGGACTTCCCATTGCATTTTTGAGCTGATCTTAAAACAACTCAAGGAAACGGTTAGTACCATAGTGCGAAATCTCCCTAAGAAACCTCCTTCGGCTACTAACCTAGGAATTCTCTATGAACTGGGCCTGCAAGGCATATCTCCTCAAGGTCTGGATAGAAATCTTATCTCCCTAAAGAATGCAAATGATTTCTGGCATCCACCTCCAAGGGCTATATGAAATACAATATAGATGGAGCTTCAAAAGGCAACCCGGCTACCGCTGGCTATGGAGGGGTGTTAAGAGATGAGAATGGTAGTGTCATCTTCATCTTCCACTGTCATCTGGGAAAAGATACTAATAACTTGGTGGAATTGATGGCTATGGAGCAATGTTTGGATTTCCTAAATTAGGAAAACATGCAAAATGTGATAGTGGAGGTTGACTCTGGACTTATTATCAATTCAGTCAAGAAAATCAGCAGGAGAAATAAGCTAGAAAATGTCTCAAAAAATTGGAGACTAATTCAGGGCTTTCAATGGATTCAACACCACCTACAGAGCCTTCGTATGATTGGCTTTAAGCATGTTTGAAGGTCGGCGAAAAAATTGGTAGACTTGCTATCCAACCAAGGTGTTATCAATACAGATAATAGAGTGGCATCAAAATGGCATGAGTTGCCTCAGAGCAGGTTAAGGGCAATTTTACATGAACAGGCAAAAAATGATAGGTTGGAGTTTTGTGGTAGAGCCTTGGACCAGGAATCCAGTTGACTCGTCCTTCACAATTGACTACCTGTCGATTGGCCTTGCTTCCTTGCTAACTAGATTTTTGGTGGATGGTTTCTCCTTCATTAGCTCGGACTGGATGAGAGTCTCGATGGGCACTCGCAGTGACCACTTTCCTAGGAGTTTTCCGAATAGTATCGGCAAAACCGGCTTTGGAGAGGTTTCCTGGTGATCGCACACCCCACAGGCAAAAAGTGGTTTTTTAATATTGGCAATGATTCCTTTCAGGAGGCAGCACGTGGCGGTGGGACTGGTTTGAATACCGCCCCCATCGCACGCTAATGTCCAACACTCTTGGTAGGTGCAATAAGACGAATGACCATCAGATCCATTAATGTAAATCAACGGCGACGAAAGGTCAAGCAAGTTGGTGGCATTTCCAGTTAAGTGGTGTGCTACTTTCCTCTGCAATATTGTCTAATGCCATTGGATAAGGCCCGACAGATCATCAATGTATATTCAGGAGAAAGGTTTTTTTGTTGGCGGGTTATGCGTGGGCCCTTCATTGTAGGTTGGTTTCATTGGGGCACGGTTCTCTCCATGTCTTGAAGGGCCAGTGGGGCCCTTTTATCTTCTGCTCTATGTCGTCCACTGCTTAGGTTCAACTTTGGCTTATTCCTGTTTAGCTTTGATGTGTTGAAAGGCTAGTTTTTTGGGGCCGAGACTTTTGCCTTGGCTCTTTCTCAATTCCTTTGGGGTGCCTCTCTCTTGCGCCACTTTTCTGTGTGGTTTTTTGTAAATTTCGTACATTATTAATGATAAAGAAGGTCCTACTCTTGCTTCAGCAAAAAAAAGAAAATAGAGTGCCATAGAGCATATTCCGAATTACTCTTTTAAGTTTATCATTCAAATATGAAACATAGATTATATAAGGCACAAGAAAACTTTAAAACACAAGGTATAGAGAATTTATTGATCTGATGTTTGATTCGAGAAATCTGTGGAAAGTCCTTTGCATCAATTCTTTATCCAGCGAGCCATACAAAAGTTGTTCCAACATCACTTTATTCCAAAATAATAAATATTACATCAACATCTAAGAATCCACACAAAATACTTCAAATGAAGAAGTATTTATACTAATTATAAACTGAAATATCTTGAAAAAATATCAAGAATAGTTTCACAAATATCTCCAACTGTTTACATTAATAGAACTTAAATAAAGGGCATTCAAAGCTAATGAATCTATTTGACACTATTTCTATGGATTTATGGTGACAAACAATAGAAATTTGAATTTTATATCAACTCTTAGTTGATGATGAGGCATCCCAGTCACTAACTGCATCCTTCCTTTGTGCATTCTGCCCCAGAAATTCTGCAAACTTAGGGTCCAATGATATGCTTGTATATCTCGATCGAGGATAGATATGTAAAAATTGAAAGAGGTTTTTGTAGATAAAAATGTTTTTGAAGTAAATCTCTCTCCGTTTCCAACAATGCATCTCCATATGTTCACAATATTTTCTGCAAAAAGATGTCAAAAACAGGACTTTGTACAAACTGAACAATAGGCTGTGAAGACATGAACTTATCTCCCTCTTGGTTATACCTGTGTAAAACGTGAGATAGGTTTTTGTAGCATGCTCTGTTAGGAACAAAAAATTCTTCCCGTTTCTTGAAATACTTCTTGGATTAGCCACAATAGTGTTTGCAAAACTATGACTTAAACAGGAAATTTCTGAAGAATATACCATTTTTGCTCTAATTTCATCTTTTAACCTTAAACTTCTTTTCACTGTTTTTCACTTTTACTTTGGATAAACTTCATCGTATCTTGTGAAAGTGTTTTATCTTTTTTTAACCGTTAATGTCTTCATGTTTACCTTTAATGTTTAATGTTTACTTTTTACTTTTACCGTTCTGTTTTTCATCTATCTTCACTTTATCATGAACTTGTATGTTCTGTTTTGTAACTGTCTTCCCTGTTGTTTATCTTCATGATAGTCGATTTACTTGACTTAGTCTTCAATCTGAAACTCTTTAAACCTGATACACTTTGACTGTTCTTTACTGTGTCCTTTTACCTTCCATCTCTATTTGAATAGACCTGATAACAATCTTGGAGTAAATAGGTCTTATGACTAGTATTAATATTGTTTATCCAAGGCTATGGTCTTCTGATTATCTGTAAAGTAAAACAAACTGTTAAGAAAGCATTGGCTTGCAAGACAGGTCAGAAATGTTTCCTTTGAGTTTGAAAGGTCTGTGGAGTGAGTTTAGAATGCTTTTCGGGAGGTAAACCATGCTCGAATAGGTTAACAGAGGCTTCAGGTGGCACAAATGGGTTACATAAGTTCACATAGTAGAATGGGCGAAGGACAAGAAAACTTGGGTTCTTGGGGTTTTAACCTTAATGAGAAAAATTTCAAAATATGGCACGAACTAAACAGTAGATGGTTTGTCACGTAGCAGGCAGGCAATAAGCGAGATCTATCGCATCGCTTTTGGAGAAGGGCGGTAATGGACCTTGGACTAGCGATTCCATTGGTTGCTTGACGTGTGGCGGTGGTATGGTGTAAAAACCACTTGGTGATCACGTGTTAACGCGCAGTCACCAAGGGTCGCACGATATCAATAACAACCATCAGATGATGGGGGCGCGATCGGACAGTGGACGAGAAGCGTGATGCGGCGGAGTTTAATTGTGGTGGGCCCAACATAATTAAAAAATTAATTAATCGTATCGGGGTAATTGTGAATGGACAGGGAGGTTATTAATTAACCATGAGGGTTAATTAATCCCTTTTTATGCAGTGAGGGGATTAGGTTGTTAAGTAGTTACGGTTTAACTAGTTAATCCTAGTTAAAACATATTTATGGTTATAATTAACTAATGGGGTGGGATATTAATATTTCGGGGTTTTTACATATATTTAAATAATATGGGAAAGGGTGAACCTTTTTGGGAGTTATATAATATAAGTCAAAAATTAATATGAAACAATGTGGACAAAAGCACTAAGTAAAACATTAAAGTACATTTAACTTAGGCTTAAGTGGAAAAAGGGGTTTTATGTAATATTTTGTATTTTTCCCAAGTAAAATAGGATTTTACTTTAGGAAAATACTTATGAAAATGAATGAATGATGGTTTTAAGTACTTAGGCTTTCAAATTATTGGGCCAAGTGTCTGGTCCCTCCAAAGGTCAGAGAAATGCTCTGCACCCCTCCAATTTAGAAAATACCTTAGTACTTAGGGGAAATCAGTACTTTGCTTTGCTTGAAATGCTTTCAATGTATTGTATTACTTAGCCTTGGGATGAAAGTGAAATATTAACACATTTAGAGACATTATCCATCACATATGCTTCTGCAACATCATATACCTACCCTAACTACTTTAACCTATCATTTTTTCTTCTTTATTTGGGTGCACTTAGACTGGCAAACCCTTATCAAATCTTCCTTTTCTTTTACATGGAAAGCCTACCTAAGTCTACACTTATTACATCCAAGGGCTCAGATTAGATTGTTGAGCTCCTTTTATTTACTCTACCTATCTACTTATCTGCCAAGATTACACTGTTTGGTCAGATTGTATTCTCTATCTCTAAAACATAAAATTCAAATATGAACTAGCCAAGCTTAAGTTGTTTGACTGTTCATCAATTGTGGCATAAATTACAAGCTACACACAATTGTTTATTGCATAAGAGAAAAAAGCAGTGGCATTTAAACTTGCACCCTTTCCTTGGTCCTTCTTTTGTTGGGGTTCATTTTCTTTCACTTTTTTGACCATCTTATTCTTTTTACCCTTTGATTTTTCTTTTAGGGTATACCCTCTTTACATTTTTTAAATTTTTTGGTTTTTTGACAATATGGAAAACCTTTGCAACAAGGAAAGGTATGAACATATTACATAGCTCATCAAGTCAATCATGATATATGACACCTATTGGTATAGGAGCATAACATAAGGAGAGAAGATAAAGGCAAGCATGAAATATTTGACAACCTTTGGTTTCATCCATTTAACATTGCAAAACTCAAAGGAAACAATACATTCATCTTATAGAATTTGGAAGGAGAGTATTCCTCATTACCAGTCAATGGAAAATACTTGAAACGTTACATTCATGATTACTTTTTCATCCATTCATTCATCATCTGTGAATATCTCGAGAGTTCATTTTACTTTTGAAAAAATTGCAAGTGAGTATCTGTTTCAGCAAAGACTCCATAGCTCGAGGAGAATGCACTTGGACCTGCATGTTCTCTACATCCCATAGGGGGAAGTAGTCCTCGAATGGAGCCAATGTTGTAACATAATTTGGTTTTGATCAAAAATAATTTTAAAATGTTAAGTTATGATATGAATGCAAAAAAAAAAGAAAAATTAAAGTGTTAGGACAATTTGATATTCTATAGGAATCCATATCAATAAAATGATAGGAGTTAGTTGCCATAAATAAAGAAGGAAAAAGCTTCATTTTCATATGAAAATAAATGCAAAGGCTACTAGTCCAAATGCGCCATGCTAGAAAAATGTCAAATCGTTTTAATATATGATCAATTATTTAATCGGGATTAATTATTTGTTATAAACTATGGAATTTTAATTATATTAGAATGTGAAATTTTGATTTGACCCAAATGAATAAATGAAGAAAAGGTCTTATTGTCTTTCATAAAAGGGATGCATGATCCGACGGTTGATCTACTCCCCACCCAAATTTATGGCAGGGAGATATTTTGCACCCCCCTCCATCGTTTCAGCTTAATGCAACGGGTGGGCGGGGGGGGGGGGGGGGGGTCCACATAGTAGTTTCCATGGCAGACTCCCTGACCTTACATGTCACCCCCACATCACCCTGCACCCCACCCACACAAAACCACAAACAACTCCCTACCCCCTCCCCCACAAACCACTCGTGGTTTTCTCCACCAACTGCTCTTTCACCCCGCCAAAGCCATTATCTCTCCACTGATCCCGATCTGACACCTCACCTATCCGTTGCTTATTCCTCCCATCTATTACCTCTTTACATGCTTAGCCCCCCATTCGGCATACCCATTGTAGTCCTGCTCCATTGCATTTAAAGCTGATACACTTATTAACAAAACCATTAAAACAACACAACTTGCCATGGTGCCCATCAAAGTAGTCCTAATAGTAGTTGCAGGTAGCAGGAACTCATTACTAGGTGCAGTGCAATGATTGAAGGACAAAAAGAAGCCTTGAAGACCAACCCAAAAGAAGCCACATATATGATCAAGGTTTTAAATTCAAAGAGAAAAGAGGAATTAGAAGAAATAAACATCTCTGACAGAACAACCACCATCTTAGAGATCAAAAAGGTATTATAGAAAATGAATTTGATCAGTTAATTGGAAACTAAGTGTCAAACCCTAGAGATTATTGTCAAGATATTTCATTCAAAATTTAATGTTTTAAATCAGAAAAGATTGCCAGGATTGGTAAGTTTGAATGATAAGTTGATTAGATTAGATGATTATTGCAAGGACTTATATGCTATTGTGGTAGACAGAGCCAAATTTGCAGGAGCGAAAGGACAGATAACAGGGAGGGATTTTATAGAAGCCTTGGAATATGATTTAACCATATTACATGAAATCAAGCACTTGTTTCTCACCAAGCCAAATTTCGAAAGATATACAGAGGTGGATGAAACATTCAGGAAGATAGTAAATGTAGAAATCCCAGGTGAACAAAGATGGTATCATATGTGTGAAACAATTGAGTAATTCCTCATTGTGACAGTAGAACAACTCATCAGCGCTTCAGGACAACTCATTAGTGCTTTCAAGCTAGATCATTAATAGATTCCCAAAGGATAGAGCCACCTCTTCAACAGTTTTTTGGTTCCTATTATATTGTTCTATTTTTGTAATTTTGTACTATTTTGGTATTATATTCCAAACGGATTGTAGATCTTTCGTAAAATTTTGTATAAATAACTCCTCCTTTGAGTTATTATGGGTTGAAGCCTTGAACAAGTTATCAAGCAGATTTGTACTAAGCTAGAGCATTTTTGAAATAATAAAATATTATGGATTTTACTCATATGCTTTGTCTCCCAGTGAGTTGTATTTCATCTTATCTATTCATTATGTTTTTCTTCATATAAATTAAGTCTTTTGCAGTTATCCAATTTAAAATTTAATTGAATTTCAGTTTCATTTTGGATCCTCTATGAAGTTGTAATTTGAATAAGAGAATAATTTACAGAACTATCTGTTATTGTAAATTCCTCTTTGAATATAAATTACACTAGATCTCTATAATAGTTTGATTATATTTTGTTGATTAAGAAAGCATTTTTTTCTTAATTTCTTCTTATAAATTGTTAAATAATTGGTTTGAATATTAAATAAATTATACCTCTTCACACTCTACTTCTTCATCCCATTAAAATCAAACTAATGATGTCCAGTTAAAGAAAAGCCTTTCATTTCATCAAAATTTTGTCTAAGTTTAAAGAACCTATTTATAAAGTAGTTCATTGGTCATCCAATCATTTAAAAAAAACAAAACATTATAGATGCTTTGGCATAATTAATTGACCTTAGGTTATCTCAAAGGACAACAGGATGCTAGAATGATTAGACAATGCAAGATTAATTGTTTAAAGATAATAAGGGTAGTCTAGAAGCACATTGAAAGTCCCAAAGACTATCACTTCACTAAACATGGATTTTTAGAGACTGTGTTCAAGTAGTTGATTATTATCTATAATTCAATTCTTTTGATTTCATCTTTTCAAGCATCAGTGATTGCATATTGGGTTAATGTGGATTTTCAAAATTGAATGGTTCAGTTATCCATTAAGCCTTAAAATTGGGTTGATTTTGTATGTCATTTGTTATTTCACGTAGCAAGGGAAAATGAGTGAAAGGCATCACCGCATCTAGACTAAGGAATTTATGTCAATTTGAAAAATGTTTCATTCAACTATGTGTTGTTTGAACAATCTCTCAAGGTTTCAGTTGCAAAAAAAAGTTCACTTATAAATGTATGCTAATTACTCAATTGATTATGTTCACTTTGTTATTCCTACTTTGGGTCATAATGTCATTATTCTCATAATTGTCTTTGAGATCGATTGGCCTTCCAAAGAAGTCCCAGATGATGTTGGATTGAATCTTGAGAAAGCTATTAATTATAATATAGGTGACATTGGAGTCATAGAATATGAGACTTCAAGAGCCATAATGTGGGTTCTCGCACAAAACCTAGTACAATCATATATATCTTTATTTTCTCACTTTTTAATGAGAACCATAAGTAGGGGCCAACCACTTTTCACTGAGAGGAATTGTTGATGGTGCTAGACCCACCAACAGTCAGGGAATATCCCAGGTACAAAGTCCCCACTAGACCTCACACTGTTTGGAGTAAGAGTCCCAATAGTGGGTGGTAGCGTAATGCCTTTACTGTAGTAGCATTCGGAGATAAGTATGATAACTTTGGGTGAGCACAAGTGTGTGACCCTCAGGAGATTCACGTGCGATGCATGAAAGGTTTTGACACACGGAGGGGAAAAGGGAGTGTGCCCCTTTGAAGCATATATAATACATAGCCTGAAAGGATCACATGAAAGGAATGAAATCACAAGCTAAAATGTGGAATAGTGCAAAAATTAAAGTGACGAGTTAATCCAACAACACACATTCAACAAGTTTCGTACAATTTCATAAAACGTATTTCATAAGCAAATGCTTAAGTTAGACAACATACATTGCTAAAGAAACTAGGATAGACTAACAATAATAACAACATATGCATGAAATCATACTGGCTCTCATATTGTTATTATAAGTGAAAGTTCCATCCATACATACACCATTGATGACCACCAACCCCAATAGTGGAAAATTACAGTAAAGAACACCTCCTCCTCCAAAGAATTATACTCATTGTACTCTATGGAGAAGCCAAGGCTTGTCACAATACTTCCAAGCCTTCTCTAAGCCTAAGCCTAGCCAAAATCTTGGCTCCCAAAATCCTCTTCTATGAGTTATGAGGTTCTATTTATAACAAAGGGTGGGGTGAAACTTGAAATTCCCCTTTGTGACTCTTTGACTACCCTCATGAATCTTCAACTTCTTTTCAAATAACTCATTACATTACGTCGTGAATATTCACATTCCACTAATGAAACTTGGAACTTCACGTACAACATATTCATAAATAATATCACATTTTCCACATGTACCCATGTGAGACAAAATAGGCTAGATACAACCTAACAAGACAAAACACTATGACATTAAAGTTTGGGGGATGACCAAATCGGAAAAGTCCACTTGGTGCTTCTTGGTCAAATATTGATGCCAGGTGTTGGGCAGTGGATGCCCCCACAGCAAGTTTTTGGGGCTTAAAGCCCGCGTTTTGGTCAATGTAATGTAAATACCCCGCGAAATGCGGGCACGGAGCACGAGAATCTAGGGTTGTTCACCCTAAAATAATGTAATTTAATGTAAAGTGTGTCGGCCTACCCATGGTCCGTGGACCATGGGATTGTATAAATAGAGCGAGGCTCTAAGTGTAAAGACAATTTTTTTTAAGATTGTGACAAGAAATAGATAGGTGCGAAGGCATGGTTAGAAGATAGAAGTGAATGTAGAGTGCATTGGGTCATAGTAGTAGGTAGAGGCTCTACAACTAAGTGCGTAGACGCCTAGTAGACTCCGTAGCTGAGTGCGTAGGGTGGAGTCAAGTCTATACTAGATCAAACTTTGAAGGCATCATTAATAAAGATCATTTGGCTTGACATATTATGTATCTGGTTCATAGATCTGTATTTTATGTGTGGATGATATCTATTTATTTATATGCACGCACTTATATGTATTCTTATGAATGGGAATCTTTTAAGTAATTAACGAACAAACCCTAATTAAGGAAGACTCGGGTAATTAACATTGATCGCACTATGGCTGGAGTCGTGTGAAGGTGGTTCCACAAAACTCTAGAAGCCTGCTAGTACGCATAATCTAGTAGCGTGAAGGTTGAATCATGTATTGATCTCCCACATCAAGACATCCCTAGGGTGTGTAAACCTGGTTCCAACACCCTCCCATACTACTTCGAGTGAGACCTTACTGTTGCTGAAAGGGCTAGTAGTACCAGGATTTGCTTGGCTAATTCATTGCTAAACCTGGGTCAGGCCCCACATAGCTAACAAATGGTTCCGTTGCTAGGACCGTGATCTATTTAAGGGATGTCTGATGTTGTTCCACTGGAACCCAACAAAGAAGAAATTGAAGAGTGGTTGGACAAAAAGATTCACGAGTTCACAACAAAGGAAAACAGAACTCAACAAGTATTTGAGAAAAGGTGGCTGGATCGCTACGTGTATACATAAATCCACGAGATTTTCTTTGCATCCCTTTCCTTCTGAGGTGTATGAGTAGATCATGATATTAGTTGAAAACTAGGGAAGGTGTAAGCTTGACCAACCCATAGGCTGGACTCTGGAATTAGTGTGTAGACTAGAGGCATTAGAAGACAAGATCGCGAGAGCTGTGGACCATTAGCTTGACTGGATAATAGGGGGATTCATTGCTGAGTTCGTAGTGGACATGACCATGAGCTACAACGAAGCAGAACTACGTTTTCTCAAGGGACCATGAGGTAAGTACATTAAATCTTTGAATACCTGGATTAAGATACACTTATGTGAAAAGCGGGTTATGCGAATACATTAATGTCTGGGACAACGTGGAGTGTAAATATCTACAAAGGTAGTGGGGAATTAGAAAATAGTCCATTAATTTCATCTTCGCGAGAGAGAAAGGAAGAGCTCTCTTGGTTTTCTTCAAGAAGTGCAGTCAGTCTGATAAATCAACATATTCCACAATTACCACCTCCACCCACGTTGTTGGATTGTTGGGGCCTAACCTAGGTTCAGAAGTGATTTAGCCAAACAAATCCTAAAACTGCTAGCCCTTTCGATAACAGTCTGCAGTGTTAACACCCAGGTTGTTCCCTTTGATTCCCAAGGGAATACGGCCGGGGTAACCACTAACCAACCTTTGGATTACAGCTTCTAGCCCAGCTGCAATCAGAGAGGGCTCTCTCTTTAAGATTTGTCTCTGTTTTGTGAAAGATATTAGGCTAGTTATGAAGTGAAGGTTTTTTGTTTTATGTTTGGTTGGAAGGATGTCTTTCTGTACTTAAGGTGGAGATCTGCAGACGAAGTTAGTCCATTGGGCAATGGAGTCTGTGGCTACTGGTTTCTTGAAATCTTGAGTTTGACTAGCTGGAGTTACAGGGCCATTTAGATACCTCATGGAACAAACTTTAAATTGTGATTATGGAGTGTAAACAACCAATGAAAAGCAGTTAAGAATTTTTCACTAAGCTGGGATGTGAGAAAGGGATGTATTCCTCAGGAGCAAACTTGAATTCTTGAAGTAATAAACACTGTGATGATATAGTGTGAAAGGGTAGCAATTAAGAATTACGATTTCATTACTATAACTGAAGACAACATTCAAAATAGCTTAGATTGAGTTCAGGGTAATCTGTGATTAAATCGTGGAACTATTCTTTTTCCTTGCTATTAACTGTGACACACAGGAAACATGAAAGAGATATGAAATATGACAAAACACATAACAAAGGGTTATAAGAAAGACTTATTGTGCCATGAGATACGCAGGGATCCTGCAACTTTCCGCTAAACACCAGAAAACATCAAAGAAACATAGAGCTTTTGAAATTCCATCGTCTTTTGTATTACTTCTCTGAGAGTTAGAGTAAAAGAACAGTAAGATAGATATGAACAATCTCTTACATCCAATGTCCAACCCCTGCTAACAAATGCGAGGGGGAATATATAGCAGTCTCATACAAAATATCTCAGGCATTGAGTCATCTGAGAGGGAAAATATCTTCATTAACTCGCACAGAAATTATAGATAGAAAGTTATTACAATATTTAATGAAACATTAAAGGCTCTTAACTCCTGTCAGAATGTTTTGACCTTTGGAGCTCACGGAGTCGGTTGAGCGCTTTATAACTGCTGAATGACGTGTCTGTGCAGCTCTATCCTCCTATAGCTTCTCGGCCCTGTCACCTGTGACTGCTAGTGCTGCTGTGGTGGCCGAATACTTGTGCTGAGTTGGCTCAGCCTCTTTCTGCACACTTGCTGATGTGTCTTTATATTTCAGTGTATGAAAACTTTGAACATTTTCAAAAATAATAACATAATTACTGACTTTGATTTAACAGCAATTGTATCAAATTTTCCCACACATCTGGTGTAGGCAATTGATGCCTCAAAATTGACCCCATGGTCTCATCTGCCTCTGTATACTTGTAAAAATGGGGAGGCTCATCAAACAAGTGTGTAATTTCATTCATAATAAAAAATAAACTCTCCACCCTGTTGAAGAGGGTATGTCCTGTTGCTGGCCCTGTTTCTGCTGATGTACCAGCTGTCTCTGCAATCTGATTGGCAGCAAAAGTGTTGACTCTCTTAGCATATTTTTCATGTGAGAGCAACTTTCCTGATGGCTCCAGCAGGCTAGGAAGACCCCTGTTCTGCAATGCCATGAACCTGTTTTGGAATTTGTTGATATCTGCTTGCATATCCTGGGTTCTTCTTTCCAGGGTCTGAATCAGGTTTCTTAATGTCATGACCCTTTTGATTAGTGAGATGGTCTCCGTCCTGTTTCCAATTCCCATTTTGATGAGCTGGGAGCTTGTCTTGTAGTTTAGCACGTCTATCATTCTAGTGGCAATCTCAGGCATACTGCCTAGAGATGCCCTTGCCCATTGTATCTCTTTGTGTGCTTTTCTAATGAGCGTTATTTGCTCATGGATGGCCTCAATATACTCCCACTAATCTGTGATAGACTCGCCAATATTGCCCCACAGGACCCTCTTGAGCTCAGATGTGACCTTGTCCAGTGTGAGCTCTTTTTCCAGCTCAATTATTCTTTTCTTAAGAGCCTTTACCTCCCTCTCTCTTTCAGCCACATTCTGCTTGGACTTGTCATATTTCTCATTTATTTTTGCCAGACTGTCCTTGGCTTGATTTAGCTCTGACATCTGAGACTCCAAGACTTGAATTTCATTCCTCAGTTTTTGCATGTCAAGGCTTTCAGCCTGTTCTGTTGTTGGTGCTGAGGTGGATGGTGCTGCCTGTTGTATCTGCTGGCTGGGAGGGGTAGTGGTTTGAGGGATTTCCTCAAGATTTATTGTTTCTGGAGGAGGTTGTGAGGTTTGTCCTGCCTCCTTTTGCTGTAATGCTGCCTGTAGGGCAGCCTCTGATTCCTGTAGCTTCTCTTGGGTATGGATGAGCTCTTTATATAATGTCATCAGCATAGTAGCTGCATCCTTATCTTGCCTGAGCTGGGCAATCTCTTCTGTTTGAGGATGAAGAGTTGCTAGGATCTTTAACATTTTTCTCAATGCTGCCATATCAGCATCCCTCAGCTTCAGAATCTCTTGTACTGGCTTGACATCTTTAGGATCATGTCCAAGCTCTATTATGATTTCCTCCAGAGCTTTGATCCTTTTGTCTTTTGCTTGAGAGGAAGCCCTTTCTAGCTCAAGTTGTGTAGTGGTGTTATTCAGGCTATTTTACAGCCTATAGTTCACCAGGGTTTTGTCTGCCAAGGTGGCATACACCATCTCACCCGTTTGTTTATGCAATTCAATTTGATCCATTGGGTGGATGTCTTTGGACAGGACCTCCAGGTTAGTCCTAATATAATCTGCAGCTGACTGTGGTTGATGCACTGCTGGCGTGAAATGGCTCATTATCATCTTTCCTTCATGTGCATCATATGCAGACATGAGTCTCTGCTGGTTTGTGGGAGCCATTTTCAATAGGTGATTATATAATTGCAGCCTTAAAGGTTCATTTCTGCTTTTGATGTCCTTAAATTGCTGCTTAATGCTTTTCTCACCTTCCCTCCTTTGACTTGAGGAGCTAACTTCTCCTCCTGTTGCCCTATCTTGCTCTTGTTGGAAGGAGCTGGCTGAGGCCTCCATGCTGGGCAGGCCTGTACCTGAAGTCTGCCCCATTAGCATTTCTTCTTCAGAGAAAGGGTTTAGCCTTTGCCTCTTCTCCCCTTGAGTTGGTGAGGCAGTAAGGGGAGTCTCTCTATCCCTTTTCCTGTTTGCATCCTCCCTTTGAGGGGTTTGGAGGACAGAAGAGTCAATCCTTGAATCTTGCCTCGGAGGTGCCATTTGTGTTGGCTGCTGCTGTGTGGCCATTGGGGCCTCTGCTATCTGTTCCCCCTACCCTGGCTACTCCTTTTGCTGCTGTTGTACCTATTGGGGTGGCTGAACCTGTGCCTGCTGTACCTGTTGCTCTTCCATCTCCTTCTCCTTGCCTTTGCTCTGGGCTTGGTTTGTAGTTTGAGCTGCCTCTTGATGTGCTGTAGAGGATGAGGCAGCTGCTCCTGCTTGAGGCTTTGGCAGAGCGAATACCTGTGAAGGAAGTTCCAAGTCAGCCAATTTCAGAAGATGTCTTCTTGCTCTCTCATTCAATTCTTCTTGTGTGACCGGTTCCTCTAGTGTGCCCCTTTTCCATTTTGGTTGGTTGGCAAATTTTTCAATGTGGGGAAAACTCACATGGTCATAACTAGAGAGCTTATATTTGAGCCTTCTGAATGATATGGAGTGATTGGGGTCATAGGG
>APFE030927279.1:27421-47173 GCA_000404065.3 Pinus taeda | reverse complement strand
CTGAGCCTGAAGGGTCAAGCACAACTCTTTGCATGGGGTCATAGCAGACAGCACACAGATGAATCAGGTCAGGGAATTGGTTGACCTGAGGGAGCCTGAAAATTGGGAGGAAGGAATCCCAAATGCCTAGTATGTTTGTCCCATCCTTATGTTTGCCCTTAAGCTCATTCAGCAGGTGGAGGTGGAACTTGCTTTTTGATGAGGAGTCCTCTGAGATTTGGTAGTCCAAGTCTGCCAAATCCTGCCACTCCAATTCTCTCTGAGGGGCATTTAGGGGAGAAACATTGAGGGCCACCGGTGTAACTGGAGTCTCCATGGTCACTTGGATTCTGTTTTGTAAATAAACTGCTGTTTCTTAGACTGGGAAATAGTAAAGAGCACTGCCTGAGTAAAGAGGTGAAATTGAAAAATGTAGGGTAACAGGGCAAGTCTGCAGCAATTGAAATACTGTTTTAGTCCCTTGAGAAGGCAAATATTAGTCTTTAATAGACCTTTCTCATTAATTGAGTGCAGGTTCCGGGTTTTAGTTCACGACTGCGCGAACGAAAAATGCGGGTTTTAAGTGAAAGTTCAGTCCAAATGGCTCGGTTGATGAATTTCGACCGTTAGCTTTTCAAGTGGGAGCTGGGTTAATGTAATTTTCTGGTGAATTATGCGTTTTCTGTACTCTAAATGAGCTTTTTTGTTATTACAGAGAAAAATCAGGTTTGGAGAAGACTTGTATGGAGAAATACCTGGTAAATCGATGGGCCGGGTCACCAATGCAGGTGGGTAGGCGCGCGGAGGTCTCCTGGTTGATTCTGAGCAATTTGGTGAAAAATGGTTGTAAAACGCATGCAGAGAGCGAAACAAGCGTTTTTCCAAAAGTGCGAAAAGAACGCTAATTTTGGCAAAATATGGCTTTTTTGGGTCATTCGCGCCTTTTTTGGCCGACGTCAGCATGACGTCACCCGGTGGGTCCAGGTTGGATGACGTTAGCATGATGTCATCAGGTGACGTGGCAACCTATGACTGGTCCACGGGGGTGGTGAAGTGGCAGACAGGTGGAGCGATGGTGGACAGGGCGCGCGGTCATGGCGCTGACGTAGGCAGTGAGGGGGCGCTGACGTCGGCAGACAGGTGGCGCAATATCGGGCAGCCTCTGTTACGGAAAGGAATTTGTCAGAGGGGGCTCCGATGGAACTTGGAGGCGATGCGTGGACCCGGCCTGACGTCAGCGACTGACAGATATCGGACGATATCGTTCGGACGTCGGGGCCGGTTCGATATCAGCGTCAGCCGTCGGATAAAAAGGGGTCGATCGGACGGTTATCGGGCCGATGATCTGCACGGGTGATACGGCGTCGGGCGGAGATTAATGAATTATTTTTGATGGGATCTGTGCCCGGGCGGGACTTTGGAATATTTGCGTTTTGCATGATTTTTCCAATGTATTTTCATAACGGTGCACATACCATAAAAACTTAGGATAAAATGGGTTTTTTATGAAATTTCATATGAAGGCGCAAATGGGTCCCAACCTTAGGATAAGGCGGAGAAAGTGGGTTTTTCATGCAATTTTTGCTTTTGAGCGGGTATAAGGGTGCAAAAGGGGTTTTTCCAAGGCTTTTAGGGCAAAATGAAGGGTTGGCTAGGTAGAATGAATTCTGATGGAGACAGAGAGGTAAGGCTTGGGTTCTTGAGCTTAACCAGGTGTTAATTCAATTCCCTAGTAGTGAATCATATGGCTATAATGCCAAGGAGGGGGTATTTATACAATGCTTAGGATTTATACACCATGGTGTTATAATAGTAGGGAAAGGGAAACGTAGGGAGCTAGATAATAAAAGTTAGAGGTCAATATGGAGGGAGACAGGGAATGAGGAGTGATATTACTAAGTTTTCGTGAAAATAACTTAGTTTAAAGAGTAGATCAAAATGAAAAGAACTTTACACAAGAAATGTGGCTTCTAAAGGCAATAAGGACCAACATAAAACCTTGAATTCTTTCATAATCACAACTGGTGAAGGGATGTTAGTAATGAGCAATAAATAAAGGGAAAAGGGAAGTTAGACATGCTCCCTTATGTTCTTTTCCTTGTATTTGATTAGCAAAATTCAGCTTGGAAGGAACACCACTTCTGCAACCCCATCTACCTACCCGACTATTTTGCTTAGCATTTTTTGTTTCTTCTTGGAGGGTGCACTTGGACTTGCAGACCCTTTATGTGCCTTTTCTTTTCCATTGGCTTTTTCCTTTGATTTCCTATCTAGCACTACCCTTATTTCTTGCAAGGCCCCAGATTAAGCAGTTGGGAACCTTAGTTTCTCTACCTAACAACTGATATGCCAAGATTAAATAGTTTGGACAGATTTCTTTCTCTATTCTACAACAGAAAATTGAAACATGGCATGATCCAGATTAAACTGTTGGACCATCCATCAAAACTTCAATACACATGAAGGCATGTACACACCTTGCTTTTCCTTGAAAATATGGGATCTTTGTACCAGCAAAGCAGAGCATATTTGGCATTTGAATTTGCCAATCATGAAATATGAAACCTATTGGTATAGGTATCCAACACGCAGTGCTCGGACTGAGGTCTCACCCGAGGTAGTATGGGAGGGTGCTGGAACTAGGTTTCACACCCTAGGGATCTCTTGATGAAGTCTGGGAAGTTCGAAAACCGATCCTGCGCACTCGCACTACTCCGCGGGATTGTCTGACCTTCGCGTAGCTCTGGAAAGAGCATGAAGAGGCGTGGTCTAGATCCTTTATCCTTACTACATTATTATTATAGATATTAACTTAATTTTGTGGGCCCAATATTCTTATCAATCATTCAACATTCATAACAAGTGCATGCAATCATAAACTGTAAGGAGATGCATAAACATATAGCAGAAGCATAAACATATAGATCTATGAATAGATGCACAATATTTTAGAATCAACTTAGCTTTTATTAAACTTCTATTTTGTTACAATCCGAGCTCTAGCTTGCGCACTTAGCTACAGGGGTCCACGCACACAGCTGCGGACTCTACTAGGCCTCTGCGCACACAATTGCAGAGCCTCTCGTTACTACTACAACCCAAGACTTGGATTTACAGACTCAGAAGAACTATTGCATTCAAAAACCCATATCCCTTAAGATCAAGACTAAAAGCTTCCCTCTACACTTAGAGCCTCACTCTATTTATACATTCCCATGGTCCGCGGACCATGGGTAGGCTGACACATTCTATATTAAATTACAATATTTTATTTTAGGGCGGACAACCCTAGACTCTCATGCTCCGCACCTGCATTTCATGGGGTCTTACATTAATTTTGATCAAAATTTGGGCTACAAGCCGTAAAAACCCGCTATGGGGGGATTTTCTACCCAACAGGCCCCCAACACAATCGTCGTAACTCGTATTGAGTCACTCGGCTGGTGCGGTGATCTTTGCTCGAAGTCCATCCAATAACTTCTACTCTTCGCTGATGGCTGCCACACATTCCTCCATTATCTACTGTATCAATTGTCAGGGACTCTCTGATGCATCGTTGTCAGAGGCACCATCTTGTCTTTATGCATATGTATCCTACATCTAGGCCAACTTCCCCTCAATTGTGGCGGTGATCATGAATGCCCTCTCGATCCAAGGCTAGATGTGTGCTTTAAGCCCTGCTTCTTTTTGGCGTATGGCATCCACCTGTTCCTTCAAAGCCTGGGCCTCCCTCATCTTGGCCAATCCCTGAGTAAGGGAGACCATCTGCACGGGCCCCCAGACATTTTCATAGGCTTGTTGCAACTCCTGCGCTTCTATCTCTAACTGTTGTAGCATTGGGTCCTCCTACAGTGAAGTGAGCATGAAGAGGGATTGATCCAACAATCCCATGCAGTCTTGTACAACATGCTCTATCACTTCCAACCCTGATTAAATGGCGCGGTGGCGCTACTCTCTGATTTTCAGCGGTGTAGAGGGTTGCGCCTTTAGTTGCAGCTCCGTGATATGCAAGTTCACCTCCAACTGAACCTTCGTGGCCTCCTCCTAGGTCTTGCGGACTCCAGCTGCCAGTTGGTGAATCTTTTCTGTGGCGGGAAGTGTCGTTGGCATGACCAAATCTAGCATGCTGCTACAGGCCTCCTCTGTGCTACCAAATTGTTGCACTATAGGCTGAGCTGTTCTAAATTTAACTTTTGCTCGCTCAAGACTTGGAGGTCATGGCCCTCCTTGGCATGAAGCTTATCAGTTACCCCATCTTGTAGCTGGTATAGGGTTTCTCTGGGAAGGGCCACCAAATTCAACCTCTAGCCCCTCATGTCACCTTCAGCTTCTGCTAAGACAATGCCTTCTGATAACACCAAAGCGTTTGTTGTCTAGGCACGCAACATTTGCTCATCTTCGGATGCACCTTCTGCAAGGTGCAGTGTCATCACTCCTGGGGGTCGCACCTATAATGCTTGAAACTACGCTCTAAGTGCCCCCAACATAGTTGTCTACTCCATCATTAACTCTTCAAGAGAATCCTTAGTGACATCGTGAACCGGTTCACCACTCTCAAGAAGGGCTCCTGTAGAGGTCTTCGTTGTCTTTGTCTTCTTCCGTTCAGTCGGCTTCTCCTGGACGTGCGGCCTCTTGAGTTGGGTCAATATTGTTGTACGTTCCTCTACCTTAACCTCCCCCAGTATGTTCTACTCCATGGACATTTCCTAACCTTCCTCGATCTCTTCAGTGGGCGCAGTTGTGATTTCTGCTATCTGCGATGTCACTGCTGCCTCAGCTACCATCCGCTACTGGCTGCTTCCTGTTCCTGGGGATTTTTCTCCGCTAGGTTTGCAATGCGCAACTTGGTCTCCCTCTTCCGCTGCTGTACTGGGATCTTTTCTAGTTTTACCAAGTCTGGGGCATGCCACTCTGGAGACCATGACACCATTATGTCGAATATTGCATCATCTATTTCAATGAATGGTAGATTTACCCATGCTTGGGTTGGATCCTTGCGCGCCCAGATATACAGGTTATGAATATCCACCTTGAATTCTGTCGTGCTTTGAAAACTGTTATATACTATCGGGGACAAGTGCGGCTTGTGATTGATCCATGTTCGTAATCTTGCCTCAACGAATGCCCAAAACACTTTGATCTCGCGAATCCTCGTTGCGTCTTTGGTTGCCCAGAGCGAGGTGTACCTCACAGCCTCGGGTAGGTTCCTCTCAATGGTGGGAAACTGGCTGTCCTCCTACAGCTCCCCAGCAACCAACAGGATGGATAAGAGCAACCACGTGTAGTGTAAGGTCTTACCCTACTCTTGGGCTTTCCCACAATTTGTCAAAACCTCATCATAGAGAAATAGCGCCCAGTTGAACTGGACCCCCTCTGTGCACTACTCCGCCAACGCAATTACAGATGTTGGCACCTCATCTGCACATCATTTCGTCATTACCTTCCCGGCCAATAGCTTGCTGGCTATGTACACCCCTTTATCCTTGATGCTTGCTATTACATACCCTCACTTCCTCTTCTCTAGCTTATATTTGGCCTTCATAGCTTCTGCAAGGGCCAAGTCACTGCTCTTTCCTACTATGGTTGTGGGATTGTTTCCTTTGATGGGCAGCTGAGAAATTCACTGAATTAAATCAACTGTGATTGGAATTAGATCATCCAACCAAAGATACCCATCTTGTACTAGACATAGTAGCTACCGAATAACAAAAATTGTGACGGCCACACAGTGGTAGTGGGGTACCCACCGCAAATGTAGTAACCTGGCGTTCTCCACACCGCGTAACTATTTCTGCTGCAATAATTGCTTCGTGGCCAGTTATGGGAATTTCTCAATGTCCATGAGGTCCCAGTCTTCGAACTTTATATTAGGTACCCATCCTTGCGAATCCTCGTTGCGTCTTTGGTTGCCCAGAGCGAGGTGTACCTCACAGCCTCGGGTAGGTTCCTCTCAATGATGGGAAACTGGTTGTCCTCCGACAGCTCCCCAGCAACCAACAGGATGGATAAGAGCAACCACTTGTAGTGTAAGGTCTTACCCTACTCTTGGGCTTTCCCACAATTTGTCAAAAACTCATCATAGAGAAATAGCGCCCAGTTGAACTGGACCCCCTCTATGCATTGCTCCGCCAACGCAATTACAGATGTTGGCACCTCGTCTGCACATCATTTCCTCATTACCTTCCCAGCCAATAGCTTGCTGGCTATGTACACCCCTTTATCCTTGATGCTTGCTATTACATACCCTCACTTCCTCTTCTCTAGCTTATATTTGGCCTTCATAGCTTCTGCGAGGGCCAAGTCACTGCTCTTTCCTGCTATGGTTGTGGGATTGTTTCCTTTGATGGGAAGCTGAGAAATTCACTGAATTAAATCAACTGTGATTGGAATCAGATCGTCCAACCAAAGATACCGATCTTGTACTAGACATAGTAGCTACCGAATGACAAAAATTGTGACGGCCACACGGTGATAGTGGGGTACCCACCGCAAATGTAGTAACCTGGCGTTCTCCACACCGCGTAACTATTTCTGCTGCAATAATTGCTTCGTGGCCAGTTATGGAATTTCTCACTGTCCATGACGTCCCAGTCTTCAAACTTTATATTAGGTACCCATCCTAGCAGCAGACCTTCAAACCTTATTTCATCCAGAAGAAGTGGGGTTTGGAGCGCACTCTTCGTGACCTATGGATCCTTTGGTATCTTGCCTGTCCCTTTCCACGGGGGGATGTAGGGGGGTAACTTTATTGCTGAAGGTACTTGGGAAAAATTCGCCATCTCATCATCATGTGCTTCAATTTGGGTGATCAGGGCTTGCAAATCTTCCTCCTCCTCTTCAGTTTCCATGGTAACAACTTTTCCCTTCTTTACCATTAACAATGTACTAGACCATGGGTTCCGTGGTGATACCCGGACTAGCCCCATTGCCTGCTTGTATTTCTGTGGTCGTGGTGTGTGGGGGAACTTT
Organism: Pinus taeda; assembly: GCA_000404065.3. Lineage (NCBI taxonomy): Eukaryota > Viridiplantae > Streptophyta > Pinopsida > Pinales > Pinaceae > Pinus > Pinus taeda. Next base: position 40,225 of record APFE030927279.1, on the reverse strand, counting down.
GGAACCTCTGGTGCAGCTACCGCCTCTCGAGGCTCCTCCTGGGTCACATGAGGCTCTGGGGTAACTTCCGTGAATCACAATCTGGTTCTTGTAGCTGTCATCATTTTTTCACTGGATCCATTCAGTCGCGTACTCACATGTGACAAGGTAGCTTGGTGCTCAATGCTCTGTACTGGCTCAAATCTTAAACAACTAAGTGTTTCCTTGAGGCTACCCCATGGGATTTTCTAGTAACGTTTGAATTTGAATTCGACCATTCCCTCCACTTCTAAGTCATTAATACCTTCTTGGCGTCAAATAGTCCCAAATCTAGCTCTTAATTCTTGTCTTAATGGTCCGTTGCCCGCTCCTTTCTACCTTAAATTGGACCTCTTGTCATGAATAGTGACATAAATGGTCACCTCCCAGCCTACTCGCGCAGCAGCGCAACCCATTACACGCGACCACGACCCCTGTGACATACTGACCCTGCGTGGAATCTCCTTTCTGCGCAGCTCTCCTGCAGACTTGTTTATAGTCCCGCACCCTCTTTCAACTGATTGGAGCATTGAGACTGTGCTTCCTACAGATAGTCAGGTGGTCGCACCCCCGGTGCGGGGCTTTAATTCTCCCGCTAGCCTGGGCCGCAGGCACCCTTCAAATACCCTTGCGTATATTAGTGACTCACATTGTTCTTTATATGGTATGCTCTGCTGTTTAGTAAGGTGTGGTCACAACCATGGTGGCAGGGTCACAACTCCTTCTAATGCAGTAGTAGGGCTGGCTAGACTAGGCCCCATCATGCTTAGGTTCTTACGGCCTGCTTGTGCAACTTCAGTTTCCAGTTCACTGATTTCTTCGTCCAATGTCATGCTTTTATTCCTCAGTCGTGCCCAATATTCATCGATTTTGCAAAGTTTGAATCTCCTTTGGTTAATGGCTTCCTGTAACCACCTAATTCCTTTACCCAGGTCCTTGCGTCCTACCCCAACTACAGGAGCTGTGGTCTGGGGATTCTTTTCTGCTCTCCTTCGCGCTCCAGTTTTTGCTGATGGTCCTAAAGGCCTATCGAACCACTAATATGCGCAGGTCCTAGTTAGTTTGTCTCGCCTGGTGAACTCTGTTCATAACTCCACATAGCTTTTTGACTTCTCCATCACAAAATATTTGTGGAGTGCATTACCTTCCCTGCTACTGCATCAAGTCCTGATTTTCGATGCCAAGTCTAGTACATGCTTGCGCAGCACATGTCTGCATCCATCGACACAGGTGGGCGTGTAGACTACTTCGTCCTAGCTACCTAGCTCGCATTCATCACTGGGGACTTCCAAACCATAAGCGCATCTATATTCTACATTCACGCCAGTTCCCCATAGTCCCCTGATGTGTATTCCACCATCGTGCGGGTGTCACGCACAATTCCCAATCCAGTGCACCATATGCTACTGTTCCAGTACTGCACTTTCAAATTTTTCTAAGAAGTCATCCACTCCTATTACCCCATCATAGGTTAGTAGTTCCCTTGCTTCGGTCATCACGCACCGCAATGATCTAATCATCATGTTGCAATTCAGCATTGTTACTTCATGCAACCGGTTTTGCCAGCGTTCTATTTCTTCATCTCAGTCCAAAGTGTAGGAACTTTTGCACTCCCATGAGATTCTCCCATTTGTTGTCGAGTTCACCCGATCCTGGTCTTGTACCATTATCTGGTAAATATAATCTAGCTCATCATCGCTATCATCGTCATGCACAGGTTCAGTGTAGCGCGCTCTTTCGGCTAGATCTAGTGGAACTACTACGCGTAGAGACTTTTTCTCAAATATTATCTTCTGCTTCTTCAGGTTGATGACTCCATTCATATCAGTGGCCCAGTATATTCCTAACAATGCGAGGTAAAGGTTGCTGTCATAAAAAAATTCTATCACCTCAAAGTCCATCTGTGTGCTCGCGCCTTCGATATCAATTGTTACCCCTTGCAACCTCCCCATGGGCAAGACCTTTTGTTGGTTTTCCATCTGTAATTGAATAGGGAACCACTGCAACACGGGCCTGCCCATGCATTCCCACATCTTCTTTGGTAACACATTCGCATCCGAAACCATGTCTAGGATTACCTAATCCATTTCATATTCGCCAATCTGCACTGTCAATCTCATTTCCCTCCTAGTGCGCAATGCATTCTTTCCCAGCTTCCAGACTACACGCGGTTCCCCTAACCCTGCGCACCTAGTTATCAGCTCCTGTAGTCCTTTAACTGCCTTATTATTGCACAACAATTTCATGCATGTCTCCAAAAAGGTAGTAAGCATAGAAGGATCCATTCCATGCGCTACTTGATCCTTAATACCTGAAGTAGACGCTTCCACAAAGCTCTTCTTAGCTTCCATAAACATCTCCTTTGCGCGTTCCAAGTCAAACTTAGGTTCCTTTGTAGGAGCCTTGTGAACCCATGTATCTTCCTCGGGTTGCTTCCCTTTATCTTCCCTTGTGGTCGCGCCGTTTTTGAGCATCATGATCATGTTGGGGTGTTCTTCGCACGGTTCAAACCTCATCATCTAGATATTTTGAGTCGGAGTAGGCTATAGTACCCCTTTCTCACACATCTGGGCAATCAACGTAGGAAAATCTACCATTTCACGATCAAACTAAGAACAGTATGAACAAGATATTCTCGTTGGGTTGGTACAATCATCAGCGTAGTGCCCTGGTCCTCCTTAATTGTAACAAATTATCTGTCCACAACCCCTTCCTGGTCCCATTCCTCCTCGTCCTCGACCTCGTCCTTGAAATCTAGTGCATGCCATCCTCACGGCTTGGTCGAGGCCTCACATTTCTGTCTGCATTATATATGTTTGGGTCCGCTCCATCATTAAATCATAGTTGTGACAAGTATGCTTGTCGTGACGCACCGATCTATAAAAATTGCAAAATAGCTGTTGGGGAGTCTGTGTATTGTTTTGCAATGACAGTTGTTTGTCATGTGCTTTCCTCCTATCTGATAGATCATGCACCAGAGTGTAGGTGCCACACTTGGCCCTACCTGTGCCTCTGGTCTCAATAGTATTGGTCCCTCCCTGCCAAGTAGTTCACGAATACTGAATAGTGGTCTTTCTCGTGGCCCTAGCCTTCGCATTTTATGCACCATACTTCTTCATGTGCCTCTGGCCATGGTGCCCTATCCTGCTTCAAACTCTACATCTCCAAACATAGATTCTGTAGTTGTGCATGGATTTGTTGGATTCCCAACCCCGAATCCTATATCGGTGTTTCATGTAACCTCATCACCATTTCCAACACTTCGGCCTAGGCTAAATGCTTCTGTTGTGACAGTGTCGTCCTCAGGTGTGGTGTCAAATATGCCACAAACCACGGGCAGTGCTGCGCATCCATCAATGTCATATTAGCCTCTCAGATCGTACTCTTCAGCCTCTGATCCAGATCCTAGGGTGTCTCTCCTGGAAGCATCGCAATCTCTTTAAATCCGATGATCAACTGTGTCTCTGATTTCGGCTGGCTAAATTCTCTGTTCAACGCATTCTGGATCTCTGCTATTCCTACATTTGGGTGATCATTCAAGTGCTTGATATACCATGTCAGCATGCGATCTTGCAGTGCACTTACCATAATTTTGTCATTTGTGACTCCTTGTGCTTCCCACACTACTCTTACCATGAACCAGAAGTGGTCCGGATCCTCATTCCCTACTCATCTGAATACGGGTAGCTTGATTATGCTTTCCATGCTGAACCATGGGGTTGGTGGAGGTGGGGTAGGTGAAGATGAAGGTGAATTAAGTCAAGCGAGTGATGGCATAAGTGGAGGTGATAACTGTGGAATGTGTCGCCTTATCAAACTGACCGCACTTCTCGGAGAAACCCGAGTACACTCTTCCTCAGTCTCTCACAAAGGTGAAACTAAAGGACTGTTTCCTTATCCCTCGGTCCCTTTGTAGATCCTTCTACTCTGTGTCGTTCTAAACATCAATGAATTCGCATCACCTGTTTTTCACATAACAGCATCTTAATCCAGGTGTTCAGGGATTTAACGTACCTACCTCGCAGTCCTTTGAGGAAACGTCATTCTACTTCACTATAGCTCATGGTTGTGTCTATCACGAACTCAGTGATAAATCCCCCTATTATTCGGTTGAGCCAATGGTCCATGGCCCACGCGATCTTATCTTCTGATGCCTCTAGTCTGTGCACTAACTCTGGAGTCCACACTATCCGTTGATCGAGCCAATGGTCCACAGCCCACGTGATCTTATCTTCTGATGCCTCTAGTCTGCGCACTAACTCTGGAGTCCACACTATCGGTTGATCGAGCTTGTACCTTCCCTAGCTAGCAGCTAGCCTCGCAATCCACTCGTATAGTTCCAAAGAGAAGGACGCAAAGAAGATTTCGTGGATTTCCGTATATACGTACTGATCTAGCCACCTTTTCTTGAATATCTGTGGAGTTATGTTTTCCTGTGTCACGAACTCGTGAAGCTTCTAATCCAACCACTCTTCAATTTATTTCTTCATAGGATTCCAGTGTTCCAACAGTAGAGATCCCTTAGGTAGATCTCGGTCCTGGCAATGGAACCATTTGTTGGCTTGTTGGGGCATGACCCAGGTTCAGAAGTGATTTAGCCAAACAAATCCAAAAACTACTAGCCCTTTCGGCAACAGTCCACGGTGCGTGGACTAAGGTCTTACCCGAGGTAGTATGGGAGGGTGCTAGAACTAGGTTTCTACACCCTAGGGATGTCTTGATGAAGTCTAGGAAGTTCGTGAACCGATCCTGTGTGCTCGCACTAGTCCATGGGGCTGTCTGACCTTCGTGTAGCTCTGTAAAGAGCGCAAAGAGGCATGGTCTATATCCTTTATCCTTACTGCATTATTAATATAGATCTTAACTTAATTTTGTGGGCCCAACATTCTTATCAATCATTCAACATTCATAACAAGTGCGCGCAATCATAAACTGTAAGGAGATGCATAAACATATAGCAGAAGCATCAACATACAAATCTACGAATAGATGCACAATATTTCAGAATCAACTTAGCTTTTATTAAACTTTTGTTTCGTTACAATCCCAACTCTTCCCTACGCACTCAGCTGTAGGGGTCCATGCACATAGCTACAGACTCTACCAGGCATCTGCACACACAACTATAGAGCCTCTCCTTACTACTACAACCCAAGACTAGGACTTGCAGACTCAGAATGACTATCGCATTCAAAAACCCATATCCCTTAAGATCAAGACTAAAAACTACCCTCTACACTTAGAGCCTCGCTCTATTTATACATTTCCATGGTCCGCGGACCATGGGTAGGCCGACAAATTCTATATTAAATTACAATATTTTAGGGTAGACAACCCTAGACTCTCGCGCTCCCTGCCTGCATTTCACAAGGTCTTACATTACTTTTGACCAAAATTAAAGCTACAAGCCCCAAAAACCCACTATGGGGGGATCCCCTGCCCAACACACACCACCACCGAATTCACCTCCCTCACCTCCATCTTCACCCACTCCAACTCCACTAATCCCACAGTTCAACATGGTGAATGCAATCAAGCTACCCGTATTCAAAGGAGTAGGAAATGAGGACCCGGACCAGTTCTGGTTCGTGGTAAGAGCAGTGTGGGAAGCGCATGGGGTCACAGATGACAAAATTAAGAAGACTACACTGGTGACTGCGATGTAGGATCATGCGTTAACATGGTATATCAAGCACTCTAACGATCACCCAAACGCAGGGATAACAGAGATCCAGAATGTATTGAACAGAGAATTTAGCTGGCCGAAATCGGAGACAAAGTCAATCATCGAGTTTAAAGAGATCGCGATGCTCCCGGGTGAGACCCCCTGGGACATGGACCAACAGATGAAGAGTACGATCCACGAGGCTAATATGACACTAATGGATGCGCAACATTGTGCATGGTTTGTGGCATCTCTGACACTGCACCTGAGGATGACGCTATCATAGTAGAAGCTTTCAACCTAGGCTGAAGCATTGGAAATGGCGATGAGGTTGCATGAGACCCCGATACAAGACCCCGGGTTGGGAGTTCAACAAATCCATGTGCAACTACTGAATCTAGGCTTGGAGATGTAAAGTTTGAATCAATATAGGGCACCATGGTTAGAGGCACGCAAGGAAGTATGGTGCATAAAATGCAAAGGACATGGCCATGACAAGGATCACTGTCTAGTATTTGCGAACTACTTGGTAGGAGGGGGACTAACGTCATTGAGACCAGAAGAATAGGAAGGGCTGAGTGCGACACCCGCGTTATGGTGCGCGATCTGTTAGATAGGGGGAAACACATGACAAACAATTGTCACTTGCTGCAGAAATATACATAGTCTCCACAACAACTGTTTTTTAATTTTTGTAGGTCAGTAGGCCATGAAGAGTGCACTTGTCGCAATTACGAGCTAATGATGGAGCAGACCCTAGCCTATAGAATGCAAATAGAAATGTGAGCCCTCGACCCAGTTATGGGGATGGCATGTGCTAGATTTCAAGGGCGAGGTCACGGACGAGGAGGAATGGGACCAAGTAGGGGTCGCGAACAGTTTATTTTCTACAATTGCGTAGGACTAGGGCACTATGCCCATGATTGTACTAACTCGACGAGAATATCTTGTTCATATTGCACTCAGTTTGACCATAAAATGATAGATTGTCCTACGTTGATCACACAGATGCGCGAGAAAGGGGTAATAAAACCTCCTCCGACTCAGAATATCCAAATTATGAGATCTGAACCCCGCGAAGAAGACCCCAATGTGAAAATGATGCTCAGAAGTGGTGCAGATAAGGGGAAGAAGCCTGAGGGAGATACATGGGTTCGCAAGGCTCCTACAAAGGAACCCGAGTTCAACCTGGAATGTACAAAGGAGACATGCATGGAAGCTAAGAAGAGCTTCACAGAGGCCTCCACTTCAAGTAGTAAGCACCAACTAGAGCTGAAAGTGGATCCTTCTATGCTTATTACCTTTCTGGAGACATGCATGAAATTGTTGCGCGATAATAAGGAAGTTAAAGGACTACAAGAGCTGATCACTAGGTGTGTGGGGTCGAGAGAACTGCGTGTAGTCTGATAACTAGGAAAGCATGCATTACACACTGGGAGGGAAATGAGATTGATGAGGCAGGTTGGTGAATACTAAATGGATCAGGTAATCCTGGACCTGGGGTCGAATGTGAATGTGTTACCTAAGAAAACCTAGGAATGCATGGGCAAGCCTGCATTGCAGTGGTTCCCTATTCAATTACCAATGGAGAACCAATAGAAGATCGTGCCCATGGGAAGGTTGCAAGGAGTAAAAGTTGATATTGAAGGCACGAGCACATAGATGGACTTTGAAGTGATAGAGATAGTCGATGACAACAATCCTTATCCCGTGTTGTTAGGAATAGACTAGGCGACTAATATGAATGGATTCATCAACCTGAAGAAGAGTAAGATGATATTCGAGAAAAAATCACTACGTGTGGTAGTCGCATTAGACCCATCCAAAGGAGCGCGCTACACTGAACCCATGCATGACGATGAAAGCAACGATGAGTTGGATTGTATTTACTAGATAATTACGCAGGACTAGGATTGGGTGAACCCAACTATGGATGGAAGAATCTCGTGGGAGCGTGACAGCTCCTGCTCTTCAGATTCAAACAAGGAAGTAGAGCGATGGCAAAACTGGTTGCACGAAGTGGCGACGCTAAATTGCAACATGACGACTAGATCATTGTGGTACGTGACGATAGAAGCAAGGGAACTACCAGCACAGGATGAAGTGATAGTAGTAGGTGAATTCGTGGACAAATTTGAAAGCGCAATACCAGAACAACAGCGGTATGCTGCGCTGGAAGGGGCACTGTGTATGACACCTACACGAGGGTGGAGTACACACCAAGTGACCATGGTAAGCTGGCATGAATGTAAAAGGTGGATGTGATTACAGATTGGAATCCCCTAGCACCAAATGCAAATCGAGCAACCAGGACAGAGAAGTTTGCACACTCACCTATGTTGATGGGTACAGATGTGGGCTGTGCCATCCACAACTTCACACTCCAGACTAAGGATCAACTCTAGGGACCAGCTACAACAGTAGGAAAAGTGATGTGCACCACAAACATTCCATATAGAATCATTCAAGAGGGTAGGCGGGATCTTAAACAAGATTCACTAGGCTAGACGAACTGATGGGACTTGCGCGTACCAGCGGTTCGACAGATCCCTAGGGTCTTGTACAAGCATGTAAGCACGGAGACGATTCCAAAGAGGAAAAACAGTGTCAAGACCATAGTTTTCGGAATAGGGAATCCTCACATAGTTAGAAGAACATGCAGGGGCCAGGGCGGAGGAGTTATGTAGCCGCGCGGGGTCAAACACATGTAGATTCAGGAAGCCATTCGGCAAGGGCACGTGAAAATTCGTGAACTCAAAGAAGATAGAGTACGACTAAGGAAGAAAAGTAGGATCTTGGATGAAGAAATCAACAAACTGGAAACCGAAATCACATAGGTGGGTTGCACTGAGAAGCTAAGCTCGACAGAACAAAAGGTAGACAACCATACTACCACGTTAGAAGAATTTGTGGCTTTGCTACCATGGCTGTGGCCGCACCTCACTAGACAAAGGAACTATAGGAGTGCACCATATAAAGAAGAAAGTGAAGAAAGGGCAATTGCGGGATGACTATAGACTAGGGCTTAAGGTGCAGGGAAGCCTCTTTCAGGAGGTGTGACCACCTGACTATTTGTAGAAAGCACAATCTTAGCGCTCCAAGTAGTTGAAGGAGACCGCGAGACTATAAAAGAGTCTGTATGAAAATGGCATGATAGAGGGACTGTGTGCAGGGTCAGTCGGTCACAAAGATCATGGACACGTAGGGGAGGCCATGTTGCCGTGCAGGTACACTGGAAAGTGACCGTTGGGGTCATTGTTCATGACAAGATATCCCATTTAACACAACGAGGAGCGGGCGGTGGGTAATTAAGACATGTAGTCAGAACTAGATTTGAAACGATCTGCTGCCAATCTCACATTAATGAGCCAAAGGAAGGGGGAACGTTCAAATTTGAATTTTGGCAGGCCTATAAATCATAGATGCTCATCCACCGAACAACCCTTGGCATCTTGAGAATTTAGTTATTCTGTTATCAATTGGGTATGGACCTTACGACTATATAAGCTTTGAAAGCAAGTTCAGTGTTTGAATAATTACTGAAAGAGACACAGGACCTTCTAAATAGAGCAATGTCGACAGCTGAAGAAGTCATTCCTAGCCCTATTTCACTTGTGGGGGATGCACCGAAAATTCCAAAATCGTCTCGAACACTGAGGCCTAAAAAGGACCCACAGGCAGCAGGACTAGTCCATATGTCTCTGCGAAACCCACGTTTTAGTAAGCTGTCTATGGAAGATAAGGGAAAGATAGTTAATCTTGAGATAGATGATGAGGAGGAGGATCTCCAAGAATTCGTAGAAGAGATTGAACCGAAGGTAGAAATGGACAAAGACATTCAGCCAGTGCGCACTTCAGCAACGTTTCCCAAGTATGTCCCTCCACAGAAAGGGAGAGTAAAAGTACCTAAAGACTTGGATTCTGTTAAAATCACACTCAAAAATTTGTTCCTCCCTGAGGGGATTTAGTTTGAAGGTTTGGCTTTCGGCCACGTGCACACAATGAAATTTGAAGATTGGGACCTCGTTGATAACGAAAAGTTCCCACATTTGGGAACTAGCCAACTAATGAAACAAAGCAACAAGGGGATAGTTACAACGCTACAACCATAGAAATGGCTGCGTGGGGTGGAGGAGGCTAGGCTACTCCACCTACTATGGATTCCACACTTTCATTAGGCACCAATAACAATATTTGTCATCAGGAAACTACTTTTCCTGGTGCATGATGGGTACTTGTGGCTGGAGGAGCCCATTCCCATCACGGAGGAGCTTATTCGTAGGATTTCTCGGCTTCCCTGTATGGGAAGGGACCTCGCAGATATAGCTGGCAAAAGTGGACACTTGGTGCTCGCAGAGGCCATGAAAATGAAATACAAGTTGTAGAAAAAGCAGAGGGGTTACATTATTACTATCATTCAAGACAAAGGGGTCCCCGTAGCCACCCAATTGTTGGCAGGAAAAGTGATGAGAAAATGTCGTCGCAACGAGGTACCAACAACAGTGATCGCGCTGGCCGAATAATGCGTGAAGGGGTTAAGGTTCAACTGGGCATAGATCCTCTGCGAGGAGTTCCTGATGAACTACAATGAGGATGAGGAGCAGGGTAAGACCTTCCACTACACGTGGTTGCTCTTATCCATCCTGCTGGTTGTAGGGGAATTGCCTGAGGACAGCCAGTTTCCTCCCCTTGACCAGGACTTACCTGAGGCAGCAAAATATGCGTCGCTATGGGTGACGAAGGACACCACGTGAATCTGAGAGACCAAGATCTTCTGGATACTTATGGAGGCGAGTGTACGAATGTGGATCAACAAACGGCCGCACCTATCCCCCACAGTATACGACAATCTATGGAGATTTGCAGTCTTTAAGGAAGATATGCACAATGTGTATATCAGGGTGTGGAAGGATCCGGAGTAGAAATGGACCACACTCCCCTTCATCATAATTAATGACGTTGTTTTCACGGTGTTAAGCGGATAAATCATTCTTGTGGACAAGACCGATCTCCCTAGTATCAATTGATATCTAGCAACAAGCAGGACAAGCAAATCTACTTTTCTCTAAACATATTTTGATTCATTAATAAAAACTAGAGGTGTTTTATAGACCGTACCTTAAGTCCAATGCTAGTTTGTGGTAGCCTTGCTCCAACAGCTTCAAAGGGTTTCCTTTTAATAATCTGCAAACACAAACAAGAACACATCAAAGAACACCTGCATAGCTAATATAATAAATCATGTTCATCATAGTGATCAAGGAGTCTATGAAATAAACCATTAAACACATCTTATTGAGAAAAATAAACTTGATTGTATTAACTTTGAGAAAGAAGAACTTTACAACCTTGGTGCCTTGGTGCTGTATAAGCTCTTCCCAGGGTCCAGGAAAGAATCTCCTCTACTTTGACAAGCCTCACTCTTTCCCAAATGAGATCAAAAGGTATGTGATCTTTCCTCTCAAAAGCTCAATTAGGAAGACTAAGTTCCAGGAGCATATACCCTCAAAAATATTCAGCTTTCAACCTCCCAAGTAACCAGCCTAAGGCTTCATTTAATAGTGCAAGGGAAGGAGGTTACAGGTCCATCATTGAAGGGATAGAGTCCTCCTTCAAGGGGATAAGCTCCTCACATCAAGGGGGTAGCTCCTTAAGGAATGGGATGCCTTCACGCTCAAGGAGCGAACTTGCCAGCGCAAGATTCCCTCTAGAAGCTTCCAGAATTGACTCAAAGTGAGTTTTTAAGAATAAACTTGCGCCTTTTTAACTTTTACAGGGGTTGGCACCCATAAATGCAGATACAGAGCGGTCAAATGCGCAGGGGACATGACCAATGGGTGCGGTACCACAGGTAATGCTAAGAGAAAGTGCGAAACCAGAGTTGTAGAGATTTTTAAGGACTTTCTCTCATTTTCAAAGCTTGATATGCGGAGCTGAGGTTTAAGACTTGCAAAGGAGGTATGTATGAGTGTTGATAGACTCATATTGATTACAGAAGGCATGGTGACAATTTTTCATGTAACAGATTGCCCCCTAAAGTGTGAAGTATGTAATAGATGAGGATGGTTTTATCATTGACAAAGAGTGAAGTGCTTTATCATTTCAAGGATCTTCTTGTGGATACCCCAGTTGGAACCTATAAAAACATTCAATGCAATCTATATATATATATATATATATATAGATATATGATCATATCATTGCTAAGGTAGGCATTCCCATACTCAGATCAAAACTGACTAGAAACTATCTAAACTGCTGTGATACAGGAATGATTTTGTAATACATCACAAGTATAGACATATGTAGAGATAGTATGGGCGCAACCATCTGTTTATGAATAGTACACTGTATAATGAATAACAAAATTCCTTGCAGCCTGGATGGTGGAAACTAGATCCAGGGTCTTCATTTTTGCTTTCCGAACTAGTATGATTCTATCCAAGTGAATGAATGTGTCGAAGTCGAAAATGGTAGAAAGCACTTGATTACCAGTCAATGATGTAAACTATTAACAAGTGTGAGAGGAAGCACCAGTAATGTCAATGGCCCTCAAAGTACTCAGTACAATCCATGAAATGTGAATGAATGAGTCGATGCCGAACATGTCATAGAATCCTTTGATCGAAGGTCAATGATGCAACCTGTCGTCGAAGGCGAGAAACCTGCCATTGAGGCATGCAGATTCCAAGGTACTGACGATTTCTAGATCATCTTTCTAGATAATGAGTTGGAGTCGATAGAAAGCGATCCGTCGTAGGCAGGCCCACAACACGAAATCATAGATCAGTATTGAAGAAATATATTTTGGCAAGGACTAACTCAGGGATGGTCAAGATGGATGACAGATATTTTGCAAATGAATGGTTTATTTAAACTGATCTCTTGAACACATAATGACACTACATATGGTTTGGTTATAGTTGACCCAAAGCTAATACCCATAAACCGACTGAAGACTTTCAATATGGTTTGATTAAATGTTAGGCAAAGGATTTCCCAACCCAAGTGAACAAAAAGTGTCATGTTCAAGAGTGGTTAATTGTTTTTCAAAAGACAAAGTATAACTATCAGATTCATTTTCCTCTCTTTTCCCCCACCATTTCTGGCAAGGACCTCTT
>APFE030927279.1:0-24570 GCA_000404065.3 Pinus taeda | reverse complement strand
TATGATCATATCATTGCTAAGGTAGGAATTCCCATACTCAGATCAAAACTGACTAGAAACTATCTAAACTGCTGTGATACAGGAATGATTTTGTAATACATCACAAGTATAGACATATGTAGAGATAGTATGGGCACAACCATCTGTTTATGAATAGTACACTGTATAATGAATAACAAAATTCATTACAGCCTGGATGGTGGAAACTAGATCCAGGGTCTTCATTTTTGCTTTCTGAACTAGTATGATTCTATCCAAGTGAATGAATGTGTCGAAGTCGAAAATGGTAGAAACCACTTGATTACCAGTCAATGATGTAAACTGTTAACAAGTGTGAGAGGAACCACCAGTAATGTCAATGGCCCTCAAAGTACTCAGTACAATCCCTGAAATGCGAATGAATGAGTCGATGTCGAACATGTCATAGAATCCTTTGATCGAAGGTCAATGATGCAACCTGTCGTCGAAGGCGAGAAACCTGCCATTGAGGCATGCAAATTCCAAGGTACTGACGATTTCTAGATCATCTTTCTAGATAATGAGTTGGAGTCGATAGAAAGTGATCCGTCGTAGGCAGGCCCACAACACGAAATCATAGATCAGTATTGAAGAAATATATTTTGGCAAGGACTAACTCAGGGATGGTCAAGATGGATGACAGATATTTTGCAAATGAATGGTTTATTTGAACTGATCTCTTGAACACATAATGACACTACAGATGGTTTGGTTATAGTTGACCCAAAGCTAATACCCAGAAACCGACTGAAGACTTTCAATATGGTTTGATTAAATGTTAGGCAAAGGATTTCCCCACCCAGGTGAAAAAAAAGTGTCATGTTCAAGAGTGGTTAACTGTTTTTCAAAAGACAAAGTATAACTATCAGATTCATTTTCCTCTCTTTTCCCCCACCATTTCTGGCAAGGACCTCTTTATTTTTGACAAGCCTAAGGAGGATAACATTTGCTTGGTTATAAGCTCATCCTTCGGATGAGTCCAACTTAGTTTAAGATTCGAACCCTAAGAAGGAGTGGTCCGTTCCTGTTTGAAATTGAACAGGTCCTTTACTGTTAAATTTTAACGAGTCCAATATAGGAAAAAATCGGTGTTTTTCAATTTTAGGGAGTCAGAAGAAAAACTTAAGAAAAATCCATGGTTGTTCTTTTTTATAAATTTGTGTCTCCCAAGCCCGAAAAAGTATAAAATAATACTTGAGAGAACCGCTTAACCATTACGATCAAGGAGTACTTTTCATAATTAGTGCCTTCAATCTGAAAAAGTAAAAAGGTGATCGAAAACACGTTGTTTTATTACCAATATCAAACTTGAAACGACAAAAGTTCGACAATCGTTTCATGTTTATACAGTCAGAAAAGCGCTGTAAGTGGACTGTATTTTTAATTCCATTTTAACGAGTCTAAAAAGAAAAACTCGGCAATATTTTCATATTTTACGAGTCAGAAAAGAGCTTAAAGAGGATTCCTACGTTTTTTGTTGAAAATGACCAATTCTCCACGAACACCCAATATTCTGCACAAAAACTGCAAACATTACTCATATATGTTTAAAAATTAAGAAAAATGTACCAAAAGTGACCTTTTTAAAGTGAAAAATAAATAAATTAAAAAATTCATTTATTCAAAAAATCTTATAAAAAGGGCTTTTGCAAGTTCATTTTCACCGTTTGGCTTTGGAGTAAAAAGTAAGAGCTTTTGGTAAGAAAAATTCCTGTGAAGATTGTGGAAAATCCGACTGCTAGAATCGAGAACCGTCCTCTCCAGGTAATCTGCATCATCCCTAAATTGCATTTCATCTGTTTCATTTCCATTTTTAGGGCTTTAAAATTCATTTTTTAAGGAAAATTTAGGTTAAAAATCGCTCGCAGTGGTTGCACAGGCGTACCATGTGTACCCTGTGAACCCCGACTTTTTCGTACATGGGAAAATGTCGTGGTTGTGCACCTGCCCTTAAGGACGAGTGCGAACCTACGCACTCTCCCTAACATGGCGGGTGCGAACCCCGCGAAACGCATTTTGAAACCCTATATTTTCTCATTTTCGCCCAAATGTTTTGAAATCACGAAATTCTAAACCGCCTATTTTGCAATGCAGATAGACAAGATGCTTATTTGGTGGGAAATAGAACACGAAGATGTGGATCAAGCCACATTACTCCATCCACCTTCATTACAGGATTTAAGAGCATGCAGACTTTTGAAATTTTGGGCCATACCTGGCATGAGGGCACAGGTAGACTTTCTACAATGGCTGGTAAACAGGTGGAGAATGCAGGACCAATGTTTCATCATTGGAGGACACCGGCTTGAAATCGAGCCAGAGGACATTTATTTTTTCTGACTGGTTTGCCAAAGAGATGCGAAGGATTATCTCTATTCGAGTCTAGGCCAGGTGACCAGTCTGTCACTAGTCTCCGACTGGAGTTTTGCAATGTCCAAACTGCAGACAAATGGATAGATGTTAAGACCATCATCTGTCCTAAACTTAAAGTGATCACATTTACTGTCACCAGACTGTGCGGAAGTGCAGCATTGCATCTAGCTATCGGTTCCGAAATGTGCATGGCAGTAGAATGCTTCCGAGGCACCATCTTCATCTGGTGCGATGCTGTGTTGGCCAATGTGAAAGGCCAACTGACTAGGGCAAAGAATGGAAAACTAAAGAACTTTGGATATGGTTACTTAGTTGTGAGCTTTTCCCTAGAGAGGGTACCTATGCTGGTTCCACAACAGCTTACCGTTGAGGCTGGACTTCCCCGAGATCCTAGGATTATGCGCTAGGTTGCAGTCATGGCCCACCATCCTGAGGAGGGGACTGAGGTTGTTCGATTCTAACCTGAGTATTTTCACTGGTTGGGAAACCAACTTTTTGTGATACAGGATTTTCCATATGCTGGGATGGATTATTGTGGTGATCCAGACATGGCTCTTCCACCAGGAGAGCAATGGGATGATACAGGTAAAATTGTTTTCAACATTTTTTTAAATTATATATATCTTTTTTGTTTTTAAATCGTCCAAGAACTGATAGTAAAGTTTTAAATGCAGATGTGGGTCCATGACGACCAGTCACTCTCCTGCCCTATGAGAGAAGAAACCTAGTTGCTGCAGTACCAGCCCTACAGGACCAATCAGTAGAGACCTTGGCTGAATTGGAGAGTCATCTAGAGTGCTTAACAATAGATATTCCAGAGACTAGCATAGATGATATTCCTCTTAGGCTTCAGCGCTATCTGATTGGGGTCCCAGGACCTTTTAGGAGGCTCCTTTGTAGGGTAGCCCGAGTAGTGGTTTCTTGTCGTGATCATCATCAGGGATAGGATGATCACCTTTGTAGACTTCATATGACATTTATGTCTTTTTGTTCTATCATTTTTGCCGATCATAAGGTGTTTTTCAACCTATGATCGAAGACGATGTATATTTTGACACACTTCTATGCTATGATATATCACTATTACTGGTTATCTTGTATAACATGTTATGGAATGCTTTTAAATTTACTGTCTTGATTATTGCAAATGTCTACTTAACATTTGAGAAGCAACTGCATCTGCTAATGTGTTTAAATATCTTGGAATATGTTGATATTCAATGTAGTCAAATTCACATTCCAAGAGACGAAATCTCAAAAATAATCTTAATAGTATTGGATTTCTAACAGCATAAATCCTGTTAAGCTATAATACAATGAGTTCAGAATCTAACCTTACGATCAAACTCTGAAGCCCAAATTAGATGGATTCAAATAATAACTCAACCACTACACTATACTCTGCAATGTTATTCGTTGTTTGACCAAGGCTTACCCCATGCATAGATACTAACTCGTCAGAGGGTGAATAGATAACCCAAGCTGCGGAAGAAATATTCCATGTACTATGACAGGCACCATTAGCAAAACCAATGTATGTTTGAGAAGACGCCAACATCTGTAATATCAAGAGTAAAACCAAGATAAGTAGGAATAACGACAAAACACTTTTTAAACTAGGCACACTTTCTAATCTAAAACACACCAACTAGAAAGAAATCTATTCTAACCAAAATATCCACAACAAATTTTAAGCATAATATCTTTTCAGGTAAAGCCCATTTCTGGGTTTACCTAAAGAGACACCATAAAAATCTACTAATTCATAGGCCCCTTTGGCCAGCTTTCACTTAACAACAAAAGGACCATGCCACATGGGCCCGAATTTTCTAGCCCCTAGCTTATCGTTAGCTTGATCGTATAATAAAACTAGGTCCCCTTCTGAAAAATTATGAGGTGTAACATTTCGATCATACTAAGCCTTTATCCTTTTTGCGTGAGTCTTGATTGCTAAAGAACCATCACGTCGATTCTCATCTAATTGAGCTAAGTACAAAAAACGTTTTTCCTCTTTGGAAGTGGCTGGAAGTAATTCTATGGCTATTTGCAACGATGGAATTTCACATTCAATGGGTAACATGGCTTCCAACCCGTAAACATGCTGAAAAGGAGTGAAACCTATTGATGTTTTGACTGAGGTTCGGTATGCCCAAAGTGCTGAAAATAACATGTTATGCCAATTAGACCGATGAATACCAATGATTCGTCAGATCATGGTGACTAAAACTTTGTTGATTGCCTCAACCAAACCATTAGCTTGTGGGTAATATGGAGTAGAGATATCGTGACGCAGGCCAAGTTGATCTGCTAGCTCAGTCAACATGATGTTTAAGAAATGACTCCCATGATCAGTGATAATTGCTGAGGAACACCAAACCTAGTAATTATATGATTGAAAACGAAAATAGCAGCAGTTTTTCCATCTATCGAAAATGTAGGCATCGCCTCGACCCACTTGGTAAAATAATCTACCATAAGGATGATATACACATTCCCCTCGGCCGAGTGAGGGTTACATGTAATAAAATCGATACCCCATTTCGCGAAAGGACCAACGACAATTATAGGGTGGAGAGGAGCAGGTGGAGCATGCATCTTTCGATCAAAAATTTGGCAGTGGTGCCATTTCTGGACTGCATTAATATAATATTTAAATAAGGATGGCCAGAAATAACCAGCGCGCAATATCTTTTGGGTTGTGGCATACCCAGACATATGACCGCCACACGCTCTAGAGTGACAGTCATTCAGAACCTTTTCAGCTTCCTCATGAGTTAATCAATGATAGAAAACAGAATCTACCCCACGATGATAGAGTGTATCTCCAATAATTTTGTACTATTGGGATTAGAAATGGATTTTCCTTCGTTGATCTCGTGAAATTTCAAGCCAAAAATATTGGGTTTGGAGATAGACAATTATATCCCCATACCATGGATCATGGGTACTAATAAGAAACAAAGATTTATCTACAAGGGATTCTTTCGCCACAGTTTCAATATCCGTACGTGGGAAATCACACATTAATTCTGTGAAAACCAAAGACTTCTTTGACTTGGATTTTTCAAACTCCAAGTCAAATTCCTACAGGATAATGATCCATTTGGAATACTTCCCCCCTAGCAATTTTTTAGTCAAAATATACATCATAGGGTTACAGTCAGAAAGTACTATGGTTTTGCGTAGTAGAATGTAGTGACGAAAATGTTGAACAGCTTGAACAGCTTCCAGAGCCAATTTCTCCACATGTGAATACTTAAGCTCAGTCGGATTTAAAGTTGGACTAAGGTAGTAAATCACATGTTCAACATTGAATTCATCTTCCTGAACTAATACCATTCCAATGGTGGAATGAGAAGTGGCGAGGTACAAAAAGTAGTCCTGGTTGTAGTTGGGAGGATGCAATAATGGTGCATGGGTCAACGCATGTTTAAGTGCATCAAAAGATTTATGAGCTATCTCATCCCAAAATAATGGAGTATTCTGTTTCAACAACCTAGTAAAACCTTTCGTTATCTCGACGCTGTTAGGAATGAATCAACGTAAAAAGTTTGCTTTCCCCTGTAAACTTTGGAGTTGGCAAAGAGTCGAAGGTGGAGGTAATTTAACAATGGCTTCAACCTTCGAGGGATCGACACGAATGCCGGTTTTGAAACAACAAATCCCAATAAACGACCTGTTTCTATACAGAAAACATATTTGTGTGGATTCAACCTTATTCGATAATGCCTACATCTCATAAAGATGGCTCATAAATGAGTGAGATCATCGACTGTACGTAAGGAGTGAGAAGGTAAATCACTGAGATAACGCTGCACAATGTGCTTGATGTCGTGAAAGGCGTAAGACATAGCCCTTTGAAAAGTTGCTCTGGTGTTCTTCAACCCAAAAGGTAATTTGCAATAAGAAAAGGTCCCCCATGGACAAATGAAAGTCATTTTTGGTTGGTCAGCAGGGAGTATGCTAATTTGATTGTAACTCGAAAATCCATCCATAAAGGAGAACATTTCACTGCCGGCACAATCATCAATTATTTGATCGATATAGGGAGTTGGATAATTCTCTTTTGGACAGGCTCGATTAATATCCCTATAATCAATACATATTTTTATCGTTCCTTGCTTTTCGTTAACAGGAACAATATTCAATATCCAATTCATTAAAGGAATCGGATATATAAAACCTTCTTTAAGTAATTTCTCAACTTCAACTTTAATAGCAGTAGCTTTTCTTGGGTGTATCTGACGCAAACGTTGCCAGACGGGTTTAGCATCTAGGTAAGTTTTGATTTCATGGACAACAATTAATGGATCGATTCTTGGCATTTCTTCGTATGACCAGGAAAACACGTCCCGGAATTCTTGAAATAGGGATTTATAAGTTTGAATTTCTTCATCTGTACAAGAAGCACCTATATGAATGTTTTCAATAATTCTGGGTTTTACTGAAATGTTAATAGAAATGGTTCGAGAAATGTTTCCCAAATTCAACTCAGAATCAGGATGTTTCAATGGATTCTGTGGTTCCTTGACATAATCAATGGTAAAAATAGATGAGAAATCATTTTCAAAATGATCAAGCTCAGGTAAAAATGAAGATCGATGATGAAGATCTTCCCATGGTAAATCATCAACAGATAAAATCTCACGAATCTGCTCATCAGTATGAACAATTTTAGAAAAAGTTGTTGACTCTGAGGTTGAGATTGAAAGTGAATCCCCATGGATCACATTCATTGGATCAATTTTGGTTGAACTAGAGTTGGAAAATGACTATACCACCGGATATGCAACTTCAAATGGACTCAAGGGCATGGCATCACCAAATCAGTCCACCTCAGAATCAGAAGGAACGATCCAAGGATCATCAAGAAAAATAGTGTCTGATGAAATCATATGAATGGTTTCAAAAGGAGGCGATACGTTCAAAGGAGGAAAGGAAAAAGTTCCTAGCAAACCAAAATCTTTGACTAATCCAACCCCAACATCCTTATAAGGGATAGTTTTTTTACCGACATGTTCAATGCTCTCAGAAGAGGCTGGGTCAGATGAAAAGTAAGTCAACTGTTCTATTGTAACGATCTTTCCATTATGACGGAACTTAATGAGCTGAAAGACCGATGAAACAACAACAATCATCGCGTAAGACCAACTGCGACCCAAAATAAGGTTGTAATCTAGAGGGGCATCAACCACCTCCACATATAGATTAACAGTTTTGCCTTCTACCCCTATAGGTAAATCTTGCATAATGCCATAAGGATGAAACCCTCAGCAGTCAAAAGCCTTCAAAATTGTCAGGGATTGGTTAAGTGTCGGAGAACCAAGTGATTTCCAACACGAAATCGACATAATACACGTTGAAGCTCCCTCATCAATCACAGTCCAAAAGCAAGGCCTGTTTTTTACTAACACTGGGATCTGGAAAGCAATTTGGTGAGGTAGGTGAGGTGTACTATTTTCTAAATCGAAGATTATAAGGTTGGAATCCTAAACATCAACAACTCCTATAGCAAACAAAATCAATTTACGTTGTGCTGGACATGATTGCAGCACCTCCAAAGCTCACATTGCTAAAGGAGATATAGCTAAATCTTCAACAATGTTATAGTTCTGAGCAGCTCTCGCATGTGGATTGAAAGCTGACTTCCAAAGTATACCTTTAGCAGGTGGTTTGATTACTAGGTCTGGATTAGGTTTCTCGATCTATAACACATCGGAACCAGGAGGAGTTGAATTTGATGGGTTTGAACTATAAGATTTCGGTTCCTTACCACCAACATGATTCTTACTTCCATAATCTTGCGATCGCATCGCAATCCTAACATGGGACATCATCATAATTGGTTCTTCTGAGGCATTTGAGGAAGAACCTATCATCTTACTATCTTGAGTGGGAAAAGGATCCTTCAAGAGAGCAGGGATTTGAGAACCTTTGACGATTTTTGAAACCTCAGCTCGATGTGGACAATCTCTTGTAAAGTGCTCCTCATCACAGATGAGACAAGGATAGCGAGGTTTACGTTTCTCATCAGTAGATTTAGTTTTTTCTGGTTTCTCTTTTTCGTTTTTTTTATTTTTCTTCTTCCCTTTCTTTTTACCACCAAATTTAGATTTGGCCGTAGAAGATTATACAACATGAATATCGGCAAGAACCTCAGCGGAAGCATCTCTTGTTGGGGAATCTGGTAAAGTTATAATAGGAGAAGAATTCTTTGCAGATTTCTTCTTACTTTTGGTATTAACTGTACCAATCATACCATCAACGGCATGAGACCCAGAAGGAGTTGCTATTATTTGATTTTGTTTGGGAAGATTGGGGATTTTTTCGTGTAAAGTACCCGACTGCGTATAAACTAAGTCAAGGTACTGAGCTTGAGCATTTACTTACTCTTTAGTAACTACTCTGGCCTTAGCTACATCCTCAATGATTTTTGGTAATAAGGATTTAACAAACCATTCTGCCAAAATTTGATCCGGGATATAAACTTTCACTAAACGCCGTCGACGTCGCCATTCATGAATATGGTCGGAAATATATGTAGACGTTGACTGTTTTAATGAAGTTAATAATTTCGTGCCATTTTCATATCAGATAGGAAACTGAGAATGAGTTAGGAACGAAGTAGCTAACTGACTAAAATTATAAAAAGAGCTTCGTGGCAACTCAATATACCACTTAGACGCGAGACCAATCAAAGTGCGTTGAAAAATCCTTAAGCGAATTGAATCATCTATAATGGAATTTTATGCACACCATAGGTGATAAGTCATCACATGGTTCGACGGATCCTCTCCAGGTTTACCCTCAAACTTGGGAATATCACTAGGCAACTTATTGGGCATTGGCAGCCAATACAGAAGATAATAAATTGGATCGTTCGTAAGGCACGACAAGTCAGTAAATCGAAAGTTGCGATGAACAGTAACTGATGATTAGGGTCTCGAAAACCTTCGGACACAAGACCAGCTCTAGGAGGAGGATACCCAGGATAACCTGGAATTGGATTTTCATTTGGAATATTATATCCTCCTGGAAAACTAGGATTAACCGGACCAAACTGGGGTTGTTGAGATTGAGGTTGTTGATATGTATACCCAGGGTACGGTTGATACTGATAAACTGGGCTTTACACAGCAGGACCGTATTGATACTGTCCCTGGTACGGTTGATAAGTAAATTGAGGTTGACTTGTGACAACTGTACTTGGACCAGGTTGTCCTACAAGCATCTGAACTGAAGTCTGAATTGTAGGTCCAGACTGGGGTACAGAGGTCTGAGGAGTTGATACAGGAACAGTAGAAACTGGAGTTGTCGATACTCCAGAAATAGGTGGGGTAGATTGAACAAAAGTTGCAGTAGTTGCAACAATCGATTGAGCCAGAGTTCAAGGTGAACTAGGCCCAGGATGATGAACTACACCAGGTGCAGCAGTTTGAATAGTAGGCTGGACGGGTTGTTGGGTTGAACCAGAAACCATAGGTTGTCTAGGTTGAGTTGACAACTGCACATTGGGTTGCAAAATCTGTGGAGTTTGAGATGGATCCCACACCATATTCATTCCGGGGTAAGGACCCATAACAGGTTGAGCATATTGAGGACCATAACCAGGTTGAGTGTAGGACTGATAATTGAAAGGTACATTTCCAGTTCCTTAAACAAATGGTTGACCAAAAGGTGGTTGGAAACCTTGAGATTGGTACTGACCTTGAGGCTAATAACCTTGAGGCGGGTACTGATACTGGGTTGACATTGGGGTATATATTGATGTTGGGGTTGACCTTGAGGCATATGCTGAGTCTGAGGTTGACCTTGAGGCATATATTGAGTCTGGGGTTGACCTTGAGGCATGTACTGTCCCTGAGGTATGTATTGAACTTGAGGTTGTCCCCGAGGCGGAATTTGACTGCCTTGAGGTTGCTCTCCAGGCAGCATTTGACTGCCTTGAGGTTGCCCCCCAGGCAACATTTGACTGCCCTGAGATTGACCCCCAAGAGAAAATTGATTACCTTGAGGTTACCCCCCAGGCCGAATCTGACTACCTTGAGGTTGCAGATTTGGAATAGCGCCAGACATCATAAGAATTTCTTCTACACTCAACGATGGAGTTCCGCTATGACCAGGTGATATCCCATGTTCGATGGGTTGAGGAGACGCTCCAGAAAAAGTACCAGAAACTGACTGATACCCAAATGGAACAGAAGGACCGCCATATAAAAAAGTTTCTGGATTTTGAGAAAACATGGATGACCGGTTTGACATATGCGAAGGAGGATAATAACCTCTGGGAGTTGGATGAAAAGGAATACGAAGTGGTGAAGCAGTGAGACCCGGATTTTCTAAAAAGTTCATCAAAGATATGTACCAAGTGTCACTTCGAAAAGGACTGTAAAAGATAGATTCATGCTCCCTAAATTCTATAGTCGGTTGATTTTCACAGGGAGTTATATCCTTGTCCGGAATAACAAGTTCTTCAATAGAAATAAGTCCCATCGGAAGATTCTGGGTAATGACACTTCCTACCTTGGGTGAACCAGGACCACTAGAAACTGGAGAAGCAAATCCTGAGGATGGAGTAGCAGCAGGTTCAGTTTCAGGTTCAGAAATTTCAGGTTCCTCAATGAGTTCACCAGTAGAAGAAAAACTACCAATAAGCTCGGAAACTGAAAGTGGTTCAGAAATATACTCTGTTGCTGGAACGTGATAATCAGGATGAATAACCAAAGATGATTCTCTGGCCTCTGGTGACCCAACTTTACTTTCACTAGGTGTGACAAGAGCTTTTATCCCTTCAAGCTGACTTGGTATAAATTCGGGAGGTTGCCCCCGAAGTCTACGGGATTGTCTTGGTAATTTAGCCATGATTAACTAATTAATTACTTCAAACGAAAACAAAGAAAAAACTCAATAAAACCACCTAAAGTATCTAAAGAACCAAAAAATTTAATCACACAGCTAACAATCTAAGAGTTCAAACCACACACAAACAGTATTTTTCCGTACCGACAACACTAGTTGGTGATGAAATCCAACCTCGCAGAATTCAATACAGAATGGCAATTGGAATAGTTACCCCGACAACCTACTTAATGAAAGAGACTGGCATAAGTTTCTCCACAAAACCGTCTCAAGTGAAGATAACCCCCCAGAGAGTCCATGTGAGTCTAGTCGGTGTCTGCTCTAGGTACAGTGGGATCTTCCCTCCACCGTCACCTTAGGAAGAATCCTAAATATTATAGCCACTAAGGTTACCAACAGAAACAAATACACATGGGGAACAGTCTACGATCTGATACGCATGCAAGGGTAGAGTAACACGCTCAATCCCCTTGAAGGCTCCTTGACATAATCCAAGGTTAACCAACAAGTGACCCCAGGCTCCTCGACGATGGTCAATCCGAGGTTTACCATTTTTAATATGTGAATATCTTCTATCATTCCCAATGAGGAAGGATTGATTACCTCACTGGTTCAGATATGATCTCGTGCTTCTCCTTTAAGAGGAGCTTTCCCAGAGCATAGATGTAACAATTGGTATTTCTTTTGATCGCAAGATTGACTACTTGTTTGTTCAAACTATCTTGGAGAGTTAATTACTCCCTACTCCAAGATACTAGCCTAAGCTAGGTTGGTGAATAAGAGCCCTAAATATAAAAAGATTGCTAGATCAATTTTAATTAAGCATTAATTTTATTGGTTGTTTCTTAAGTCAAAAGGTATGGAGATGAAACTTTGTGGTGTGAAGACTCGACTGCAAAACGCTAAAAAATGCACCTAAGATGATCAATTATTTTCCGTTTCAATGAATCTCTAGCTAAAGGAAGAGTTGAGAATGCAATTCTTTTTGAAAACAAAACTTTCCTTCAACATAAAAACAAAAGAAAAACTTTTTGTCTTTTTCAAGACACTCAAACGAAGTTACTAATTATGCTCACGAAATAAATCCATTTTTGTTTCAACATTCAAAAATAGAAAAACAATTTTTCCAAAAGAGAAACTAGAATTTCTAGATACACACTCAAAACTATGAAAAATCTAATCTTGAGATCTAACTTCTAAAAACTAATTGAATTGAAATAAAAGCTCCAAATGTTTTGGAGAATTTTTTCACTTAGTTATTCAGTAAACTAAGAATTAATTTGTTCAGCAAGACAAATCAACCAAAACACCCAGTTATGTTTTTTATAAAAAATGAAATTCACAACTTATGACTAAGTTCATTCAAAGTTTTGCAAAGAGAAACAAAATTGATTTCTCACCAAAGAAAGATCTCACAAACCAGCCAGACTTATCAATAAGACAAAATATTCCAAGGTGATCTAAGTTCTCTTAGGCTTCTAAGCTTCAAGTCACTACAAATATTGAGAGAAGACCAAACCAAGCATGCATGCAAGACTTCTAGAAATTGATTCAAAACACAACACCAATGGAACTTACTTATGAGAGACGTTTAACAGGATATATGTAGATCTGGGCAGAGGATAAAAGTAACAAAAAGGATCTAAACTAAACTGGATGAAAACATTTGAATATTTTCAAAAATTTTGACAGGGTCCGCAGGCCCCCAGTGAAACTAGGTGCGGTACCTCTCTATGCAGTAAAGTGACAGTGCGGATAGGTACGCACTGTAACCTATACAGAACATGCAGTCCTTGTAAAAATTTCTAAAAAATAAAAAATCAATGCAGGGCTAACAAACCACCCAATCCCACACACATCAAGTAAAAACCAAAAACAAAAAATCAAGTTTCTCGAATCAAAGATAAAGGAAAATTAAACAATCAAATCCCGTCCCCAGTGGAGTCGCCAATTTGTTAAGCGGATAAATCGTTCTTGTGGACAAGACCGATCTACCTAGTATCAATTGATATCTACCAACAAGCAGGAAAAGCAAATCTACTTTTCTCTAAACATATTTCGATTCATTAATAAAAACTAGAGGTGTTTTATAGACCCTACCTTAAGTCCAATGCTAGTTTGTGGTAGCGTTTCTCCAACAGCTTTAAATATTTTCCTTTTAATAATCTGCAAACACAAACAACCACACATCAAATAACACCTGCATAGCTAATATATAAATCATGTTCATCATAGTGATCAAGGAGTCTATGAAATAAACCATTAAACACAGCTTATTGAGAAAAATAAACTTGATTGTATTAATTTTGAGAAAGAAGAACTTTACAACCTTTGTGCCTTGATGTTGTACAATCTCTTCCCAGGGTCTAGGCAGCAATCTCCTCTACTTTGACAAGCCTCACTCTTTCCCAAATGAGATCAAAAGGTATGTGATCTTTCCTCTCAAAAGCTCAATTAGGAAGACTAAGTTCTAGCAGCATATACCCTCAAAAATATTCAGCTTTCAACCTCCCAAGTAACCAGCCCAAGGCTTCATTTTATAGTGCAAGGGAAGGAGGTTACAGGTCCACCATTGAAGGGATAGAGTCCTCCTTCAAGGGGATAAGCTCCTCACATCAAGGGGGTAGCTCCTTAAGGAATGGGATGCATGTACCGTCAAGGAGCGAACTTGCCAGTGCAAGATTCCCTCTAGAAGCTTCCAGAATTGACTAAAAGTGAGTTTTTAAGAATAAACTTGCACCCTTTTAACTTTTACAGGGGTTTGCACCCATAAATGTAGATACAGAGTGGTCAAATGCGCAGGGGACATGACCAATGGGTGCGGTACCGTAGGTAATGCTAAGAGAAAGTGCGAAACCAGAGTTTTAGATATTTTTAAGGACTTTCTCTCATTTTCAAAGCTTGATATGCAGAGCTGAGGTTTAAGACTTGCAAAGGAGGTATGTATGAGT
This sequence comes from Pinus taeda, assembly GCA_000404065.3. Taxonomy (NCBI): domain Eukaryota; kingdom Viridiplantae; phylum Streptophyta; class Pinopsida; order Pinales; family Pinaceae; genus Pinus; species Pinus taeda. The sequence continues at coordinate 10,369 of APFE030927279.1, read as the reverse complement.
GTTGATAGACTCATATTGATTACAGAAAGTCATGGTGACAATTTTTCGTGTAACACACGGTGCTCTACTCATGGCCACTCGAATGGCATGCATCAGATCTGACGACGCACAATGAGATGATGATTCAAAGACAAAATGATGTTGCCAAGCTGATTGCATAGTAGAAGTAGGATGAGTAGTTTGTTGAAGAGGTAAGGGCTTCTTGTGAGGCAGCGAAGGCTGCCATGAGATGACCAAGGCCGCGGAAATAGTAGTAGTAGCACCGACATCTGGCGCAACCATGACGCAGGAGGAAAGATGCCCAGACCTGACCACAGGACAGGGGACAGATGACAAAGCAGAAGGTGCAGACCCAAACACATCATCAACACAGCTAAAACGGCCACACAATATGGAATGGACAGAGCCCTGGAAGAAGACCAAGGCTTCCAAATTAGATGGGGAACCTATTACACTGACCGAGAGTGACCAATATGAAATCAGAGACACAGTTTGCACGGTCACCAGGGAAGTGCTCCAGGAAGCAATGACGAAGTAGCAGAATGTGTTGGGGACACTGAGTGCGCAATTGTAGGGACTTTAGGTGCAGCCCTCACAAGAGGGAATGGTAGCCATCTATGGGGCTACGGGTACATCAACAATACAGCAGTTGTTGCGGAAAAAAATGGCTAATACCGTCACATTGCTGGAAGGAGCACTGATAGCTGACAACTTGGAAGACAGAGCCACGATAGCCCGGATCAAGGGACTTGGCTTAAACTTGGCTGCCCTTCCACGGGATGTATTATATCAGCTGTAGGACAGCACGACAACAAAAATCCATGCTAGGGAAGGACGCGTAGTGCAAATTCTAAGTGAAAAGCGAATCAACATTAACCATCTTAGCCTACAACGCGACGAAGTGGTGGCGCAGAACCAACAGTTGGAGCAGATCGTAGGGGAAGCATGTCGCCACAGCCTAGAACCGGAAATTGCGACAGACATACCAATAGGTGTGCAGATCCACAAGTTGGACAGTAGATTCCATGAGGCAAAGGAGGAGGCTACAAGGATCCAACTGGACCTCAACCTACAAATTGTTGAATTGCGGTTAAAGGCACAATCATCCATGCCCCCAGAAGTTCGGGAACAGTGCGGTGGCTATGTCCAAAAAAGCTGGAAGAAATTGAACAGGTTGTGCAGAGTTGTACCACTTTGTTGGAAGAATCCTTCAGGGTCCTCACAACCTTACAAGAGGACCCCACCATACAGTAGTTGGAAACAGAGGCCCAGGAGCTCCAAATGCAATATGATAGTGTGCATGGGACAGTGCAGACCGTAGTCCTGACTCAACGGCTTGTGAGGCTACAACAGGTGAACGCATTGAAGGAGAAAGTGAATGCAGCAAGCCAAAAAGAGGCAGTAATTAAAGCATGTGTCTAGCCTTGGGTCGATGAGGCCTTCCTCATCACCACTGCCATCAAAGGAAAGCTCGCACAGATGAAAGTATTGCATGCTCTCCATGAGGGATTTTACCAGGACAACGAGTATTCTGCTGAGCGGGTAGATAAAATCCAACAAATGGTAGAACAATGTGCTGCAGATCTTCGCACAACTTAGGAATAGTTGGAAGGGATTCATGCCAAGATTGCCACACAGTGACTCAGGATGAGTCACGATGATTCTGTTGGGGGCTTGTTGGGCAGCGGATCCCCCCATAGCAAGTTTTGGGGATTAAAGCCCGAGTTTTTGTCAATCTAAAGTAAAGACCCCACGAAATGCGGGCACAGAGAACGAGAGTCTAGGGTTGTCTGCCCTAAAATAATGTAATTTAAATTAAAGTGTGTTGGCCTACCCATGGTTCATGGACCATGGGATTGTATAAATAGAGCAAGGCTCTAACTGTAAAGATAGTTTTTTTTTTAACATTGTGACAAGAAATGGATAGGTGCGAAGGCATGGTTAGAAGATAGAAGTGAATCTGGAGTGCATTGTGTCATAGTAGTAGGTAGAGGCTCTGCAGCTGAGTGCACAGAGGCCTAGTAGAGTCTGCAGCTGAGTGCGCAGACCCCTGAAGCTAAGTGCATAGGGTGGAGTCGAGTCTGTACTGGATCAAACTTTGAAGGCACCATTAATAAAGATCAGTTGGTTTGACATACTGTGCATCCGGTTCATAGATATGTATTTTATGTGTGGATGATATCTGTTTATTTATATGCGCGCACTTATATGTATGCTTACGAATGGGAATATTCTATGTAATTAACGAACAAACCCTAATTAAGGACGACTTGGGTAATTAACATTGATCGCACTGTGGCTACAACCGCGCGAAGGTGGTTCCACAAAATGCTAGAAGCTTGTTGGTATGCGTAATCTAGTAGCATGAAGGTTGAATCAGGTACCAATCTCCCACATCAAGACATCCTTACGGTGTAGAAACCTGGTTCCAGCACCTTCCCATACTACTTCGGGTGAGACCTCAATCCGTGCTCTGTGGACTGTTGCCAAAATGGCCAGTAGTACTGGGATTTTCTTGGCTAACTCACTGCTGAACCTGGGTCGGGCCCCATGTAGACAACACCAAGATTGGTACTGCATGATATTTTCCCCAAACTACTTGATTGTGTCTCACTGAAAGCAGCCTCTTTCCTCCATGGCATTGGGGTATATGGTCTTGGAACATGTATCCAAAAATTTATTAAGCATGTGTAGCATGGTTTTGACCTTGATAGGGTCTTCGATGTAATGTTGCATGTTATGTGCATTCAACTCCAAGTCTTCCTTGGTGGCCTCTCACCTTAGCTTCTCCATGTACTCATCAAACTCTAGTTGAACTTGGTTCTTAGGTTTAGCCTCGGTGAGAGAAGTGATTGATGGGATCCTATGCATTGTCACCATGACATCCAAGCTATTGCATAACCATGTTTATGAGGCCTATATGATGTTGATGAATGGGGTGAGCTACTCATATTTTTGAATCAATGTCCACACCCTTTATTTCTACAGCTTAGCATGTGGCTTCATCTTCTTAACTAAGTCAAGAAGGGCACCCTTGTACCACATTTTCCACTCTTGTACATGGGTGATGGAAACATGTATGTTCTTGACAGTTTGAACAAACTCTTTACTCCATTGTTGTAGGTCATGCATATAGACAACCGCTTTATTTACAGTGAAAAAACAATCATAGAGCTTTTGCATGGTCTCCTCGTGTGTTTATGCTTCAATGAGTATCACCTTCCTCATCTCCCCCATTGTGGAAAATTTGTTCTTCTCTCAAAGTTCTTCTGCCTCTTGCCTAGTAGCCTGCAAGTTATTTTCCATTTTTTCATTCTTGGACAATAGGTACTTAACATTTGATCTTGTTTCTCATACATAGGCCAAGGTGGCATTAGGAAGGGAAGCTAGATGCTCCCTAGTGTCTGGCACTATCACCATTCGTTCATTGGTGGAGGTGATGCTTGATCATCCATAAAGTGGTTTCTTCGTGCCTATACAATCTTCTTCTGCAACACTTCATATGAAAGTTTGTATACATCCATGACTGGATCATCATCAAGGAGAAAAACATCTCCTCACTCGCTCAGGACTGTTTCTGACACTGGAGGTGGTAGAGACTTAGAGATGGCCTTTGGTGCTCTCACCATAAGTTCAGTTTCTTCATTTCACGGCTCCTGTTCCAAATCCATGTCTGTCACTTTAATCATTCTCTCAGTCTACTAAGAAAGATCTTGATCCTGCATCTATTCATTGTCTAACATAGTTGTCGATTGTTATGGTTCATCAACCTTTATGGGCATTGTTTTCTCCATCATTATGCCTTGCCTTTATTCTTCCTCTTGTTTTTGCTTCTCTTCTATTTCTCTCCTCCTCAGTTCTTGCTCTTCCTTCAACTTCTTCTCTGTATCTTGTAATTTCAGCTCTACTTCCTACAACCTCTGCTTTTCTCTCTTCCTTCACTCTTCTCTCCTTATCTCTTGTTCCCTCTTCACTTCTGCTACCAAAGATACTTTCTCCAAGAGAGGGTTTTCCTTCATCTTGTAGCTTTTCTCTACCTATGGATTCTCAAAAACATTCCTCTTTCCCTTGTCCTGTGTGGTATTTCCTCTTATCTCTATTATTGTTGTTACTTCCTGATTTGTCGTTGCCTGCAGAGCAGCCTTCCAATTTGTTTCTATACTCACTGGCTCATGGAGATTGGAGGCATTGTAGTAGTACCTCCAAGGGTTCTCCTCATGCCAATGTGTTGGACAGTGGATCCTTCGCATAACAGTTTTGGGGCTTAAAGCCCACAATTTTGGGTAATGGTATTGTAAAGGAATAGTAATATGTGAAGTCAAAGGGTAGTCCACCCTAAAATATTGTAATTTAATCTAGAAGGTGTCATCCTATGTATAAATAGAGCAAGGCTCAAAGTGTAGAAGGTAGCTTTGGTTCAAATCTTAAGTGTATGGGTTTCTGAAAGTATTTCGCTCTGAGTTTGTAAGTCCGTCCGAGTCATGGGTTGTAGTAGTAGAAGAGGCTCTGTAGCTGTGTGCACAGAGCGTTGGTAGAGTCCATACCTGAGTGCGCAGACCCCTGCAGCTGAGTTTGCAGGGTGGAATCATATTGTACTGGAATAGAAGATTAATAAAAGATAAGTGTCTCTGAAATATTGTGCATCTTCTCATAGATTTGCGTGTTTATTCTTCAGTTATGGTTTTATGCATCTCTTTAAGGATTATGTTTGTGCACACTTGTTACAAATATTGAATGATTGATAAAGACTACTGAATTAAGTCAAATCTATAATAAAACATACTAAGGGTAAGGGATCTAGACTGTGCCTCTCTGCATTCAGTACAAGGGCTTCGCAAGGGTCGGATAGCTGCGCGAAATAGTACAAGTGTGAAAGAACGGTTCGCGAACTCTCTAGACCTCATCAAGACATCCCTAAGGTGTGGAAACTTGGTTCTAGAACCCCCCAATACACCTCGGGTGAGACCTCAGTCTGCACTCTGTGGACTGTTACCGAAAGGGCTAGTAGTTTCAGGATTAGTTTGGCTAAAATATTTCTAAACCTGGGTTAGGCCCCAACAAGCCAACAAATGGTTCTGTTGCCGGGACTGGGATCTGCCTAAAGGATGTCTGGTGTCGGAATACTAGAACCCTATGAAGAAGGAAATTGAAGATTGGTTGGACCAGAAGCTTCACGAGTTTGTGATATAGGAAAACAAGACCCCACAGATATCTGAGAAGGGGTGGCTAGATCGCTACGTATATACGGAAATCCATGAGATCTTCTTTGCGTCCTTATCTTCAGGGCTATATGATTGGTTCATGAGGTTAGCCAACAACCAGAGAAGGTATAAGCTTGATAAACCAATAGTGTGGACTTTGAAGTTGGTGCGCAAGCTAGAGGCCTTAGAATATAAGATAGCACGGGCCATATACCATTGGCTCGTTTGGATAATAAGAGGGTTTATCACTGAATTTGCGAATAGACATGACTCTAAGCTACAATGAAGCAGAAAGACGTTTTCTCAAAGGACCGCAAGGTAAGTACATCAAATATTTGAATACCTGGATTAAGATGTTGTTATGTGAAAAATGAGTGATGCGAATACATTAATCAGTGGAACGACGTGAAGAGGAAAAGTCTACAAAGGTATCGAAGGGTTAGGAAATAGTCCTTTAATTTCACCTCCACGAATGAGCGAGGAAGAGCGTGCTTGGGTTTCTTCAAGGAGTGTGGTCAGTTTGATAAGGAAACACATTCCATAGTTGCCATCCCCACTTATGCTGCCACTCATGTCACCTCCTTCACCTTCATCTTTGCCCACACCACCTCCACCAAACCAGCAGTTTAGCATGGCGAGCACACTCAAGCTGCTTGTATTCAAAAGGGTAGGGAATGAAGATCCAAATTAGTTTTGGTTCATAGTAAGAGAAGTATGGGAAGCACACAGGGTTACAGATGACAACATTAAGAAGGCCACATTGGTAAGCATGCTACAGGATCGTGCGCTGACTTGGTATATCAAGTACTCGAATGATCACCCGAATGGAGGAATAGCGGAGATCCAAATTGTGTTGAACAGAGAATTTAGCCAGCCAAAATTAGAAACGCAGTCGATCATCCGATTTAAGGAGATCGCGATGCTTCCGAGTGAAACCCCTGGGATCTAGATTAGAGGTTGAAAAGTACAATCTACGAAGCTAATATGACACTGACAAATGCGTAGCACCACGCATGGTTTATGGTGTCTTTGACACCACACCTAAGAACGGTGTTGTCACAACAGAAGCTCTCAACCTAGGCAGAAGCATTGGAAATGGCGATGAGGTTACATGAAACACTGATACAAGATCCAGGGTTGGGAGTCCAACAAATCCACGTGCAGCTACACAACTTATGCCTGGAGATGTAGAGTTTGATGCAGGATAGGGTACCCCGGTTGAAAGCACATGAAGAAGTGTGGTGCATAAAATGTAAGGGCCAAGGTCATGATAAGGATCATTGGCCGATATTCACGAACTACTTGGCAGGAGGGAGACCAATGTCGTTGAGACCAAAGGCACAAGCAGGGCCAAGTGCGACACCCACACTCTGGTGCACGATCTATCAGGTGGGAGGAAAGCACACAACAGGAAACTGTCACTTGTTGCAAAAGTATGCACAGACTCAACAACAGCTATTTTGTAATTTTTGTAGATCAGTGGGCCACGATGAGCGAACATGTCAAAGCTATGAGCTAATGATGGATAGGACTCTAGCTTATGGAATGCAGATAGAAATGCGAGGCCTTGATCCAAGTGCAGCAATAGCGTGGGGTGGATTCCAGGGACACGGACGAGGATGAGGGGGAATGGGGCCTGAAAGGGGCCACGGATAGCTAATCTGTTGCAATTGCGGAGCACCAGGGCACTACATGCATGACTGTACGAACCCGAATAGAACATGTTGCCTGTAATATTACCAGTTTGATCATGAAGCGGTAGATTGTCTGACGCTAATAGCACGGATGCATGAGAAAGGGGTACTACAACCTACTTCGACTCAAAATATCCAAATGATGAGGTCTGAACTACGTGAAGAAGACCCCAACGTGAACATGGTGCTCAAAAGTGGTGCGACCATAGGGGAATATAAGGGAAAGCAACCCGACGATGATACACGGGTTCGCAAGGCTCCTACGAAGGAACCTGAGTTTGACTTGGAGCACGCAAGGGAAAAATTTATGGAAGCTAAGAAGAGCTTCATGGAGGCCTCTACTTAAGGTAGTAAGGATCAACCTGAGCCGGGAATGGATCCTTCTATGCTTACTACCTTTTTAGAGATCTGCATGAAGTTGCTACATGACAGTAAGGCGGTTAAAGGATTGCAGGAGTTGATAACTACGTGCGCAAGGTCAGGGGAACTACGCGTAGTCTGGAAGCTAGGAAAGCATGCATTGTGCACTAGGAGGGAAATGCAGTTGACAATGAAAATTGGAAAATATGAGATGGATCAGGTCATCCTCGACCTAGGCTTGGACATGAATGTGTTACCAAAGCAAACATGGGAGCGCATGGGCAGGCCCACGTTACAATGGTCTCCTATCCAATTACGGATGGTGAACCAACAAAAGATCATGCCCATGGGAAGATTGCAAGGGGTAACAGTGGATATCAAAGGTCCAAGCATGCAGACTGACTTTGAGGTAATATACATTGTGGATGATGGTAACCCTTTACCTCGTGTTGTTAGGGATAGACTGGGACCTTGTGGATAGTGAGAAGTTCCCACAATTGGCCATGGAGAAATTACTGTAGTAGAAATGGTTGTACGGTGTGGAGCAGGCTAGGTTACTCCATCTGTGGTGGATACTGATGAGCTCCAAAAGTGGTAACTTGTTGGGCTCATTTGGGCTCATTTGGCCTAATTATCCTTGTTCAGTCCTTGTTCAAATCCTTCATTTTCCATAGCTTATGCATTATTTTCAGTATGTTTATGTCATTTGTACGAATAAGGGAAGTCACTTTTCCTAGGTGGCTAACATGTGCTTATTTCAGGTTTTTTGACACATATTGGAGCAAAATCGAGCAATCATGGGCTATAAGACAGCCAAGTCAGAGGTGAGGATTCTGTTGTGCCATACAACAACCCCCCATTTCATATCATTACTATTCTTAAAATATAATGTGAAATGGGTCCCTTTTAATTTTTGTTTCAAATTGGTATCAATTTAAAGTTCTATTTCAAAAAGGCTCGAATAAAAGAAAACATTATTAAAAGGACTTTTTAATAATACCAATCAAAAAACCCCCAACATAAAACGATTTATCTTTATCATTGCAATAAAGCGATCGCAAGATCGCATATCGCAATGACAAAGAAAGCACAACTTAAGGGACATCTTGGTTTTCGCCGATGCGAAATCGCTATCGGATATCGGCAAAACCATAAAGTAACATGAGTAACAACCCTTTCTCTGATGCGATGCGAAATCGGCAATCGGCAATCGGCAATCAGCGATAACACTTAAAAGTTCAAATAAGCTCCCCCTCGCCCGATGCGATGCGATATCGCTATCGGCGATCAGCGACTCACCATGCTCTCATTCTAAATGACCCTACTAGCTATTCCCGACACGATGCGATATCGCTATCGACGATCGCGGATTCCAAAAGAAACCAATGCAATAACTTAGCATTTCCCCGATGCCCGATTGCGAGGTGGGTAAAAAGCGCAGTTTTCAAAGTAAAAGTCATAAAGGCAGTTTAATATGATTTATTCGTAATTAAGGCAATATCCATTGAAAAGCTGCTCATCCGCGTTCAAACCGCCAAATCGCCCAAGGCATGCTTCAAATAAATCATTCGGCCATTAACCGAAGCAACTGGTATTAATGAGATTGACAGGCCACAACGATCATTTAATGAGAACAGCAGGCTTGCGATCTATCCACAGATTTGATCCCAAGGCCACCTTAAGTCAATTGATCGCTATGAATGCATCCAGATATATATACTTCACTCTGTTCAATTCATGTTATTATTGCTTGTGTTACGCCTATCTTTCGCTCTGTGCAGAATTCTTCCACAGAGACAGAATTAAGTGGGATGGGAAAGAAATCCAAGAAGACTACAATGCCTACTGCTTCGCCAGCCACAGGGCAAGCTGTCGTTGATCCAAGCGGAAAGAGCAAAGGGCTTATATCATATACGACGTGCTTAGGACTTACCAGGACCACTTGGCAAGGAACGTATAATTTGATTGAAGTCGAAGAGCCAAAGGTGACCGGGATAGAAATCTCATGCGATAATACCAACAAATCTGACGCCAATTTAAAAGACTTGGCCGACTCCTTTCTGCACAGAATAGCGGCCTGGGAACAAATTCTCCCATATACGGATGTGGTAAGGTGGGCAATCCAAGAGCTCCCAATTATCAACAGATTGTTTAGCACTGCGGACGGAAGGATTTTCGGTTCTTGTCGAGCCGAAGATCTAAGGCTAATGTATCACCTACCGGTAGAAGAGAAAAAATATAATGCAGCATTTTTGGAGAAATTTCGAGCAGAGAATGAGACCGAGTCTGAACCAATTCGAGGCTGGACGCAAAATCCAGCAAAACACAAGCATGAATCCTCGGGTAAGTACTCAGTCGACTCCCTATCTTCGCATTACTGCTATGCTGGAATTATGCTATGTAGGCTATGGGGATTTCATGACTCTGCCAATTTTACCATAGAAATGGTCCCCTTAATGGACGCGGCATGTAGTGGCGAAATTATGGATTGGTCGGTTATATTATACGACAAGTTAGCCAAAGCCATTCTCGATTTCAAGTCTAACTTTCGCATCACAGAGAGGCTTATTCCACCATTCTATTACAGTGCCTATGTGATGGATGTGTTGTGTTTTAATTCTGAGTTTCCTGTGCTTGGATGGAGGTGGACTTCGCAAGACCCCACACCCATTCACATATATTATCAAAAATTGTGGAAGACTAATTATAAGCACCATCTTTATCAAATCTGCAACGGTTTTATGTTGCCAATTCATTATTCCATTTTTTATAAGCCTGCCCCGAAGATTTCTGAGCAAGCAGGGGTAGATTTGACCATAGTCGCAAGTTGGTTTAGGGAGGAGAAATTCACCTACATCAGAGTTTTTGGCAGTTAGGCCAGGCCACATGTGCTACCACTTTACATCCCCAATAAGTTACTTGCCAGGGAAGTAGCTTATCAAATCAATGCTGATGGGATTACTCAGACCCTGAAAAAAAGTGAAAAAACATGTTTGGCCCTCTTTTCCCTTACGAATTGGAATTTATACCCTGCATGATATCAAACATGTAGAGAAGGAAGCTGGGAAAATGAATTCGCTCACTCTGGCTACTCTGCCAAGCAGGCAGTATGAT
>APFE030927265.1:0-10444 GCA_000404065.3 Pinus taeda | reverse complement strand
TTTATTTACTTTCACTTTCTTTTTTAATGTGTTAATTGTGTTTTTTATGTTGTTTTTTTCCATAATTTTTTTATTTGGTTGCCTTTTGTTTTTTTTATTATTTTGAAATACTAAATTTGAGGAAAATGTTTCTTATCCATGAAAACCATAAATCTTTATTATGAAAGATCCATTGAGTGAGTTTGACATTATTTCATTTCACATTCTTTTTTGTTTCTAATTAGTTCTTTTTATGTTAATCTACTTTAAGTCTTTCTCCATTAGATGACCTTTCTATATTATTCTTTGATTTCTATTTCCTTATAGAGTTGTCATATGTTTCCCACTAAAATTCTATTTGAGCTCAACTAGTCCCAATAAAGATACATGTTCATTTCTTTCCTAATCTTGAATTTGATCCCTACATTCTTACATAATAACTAACGAAAATATATTTCACTGGATGAATCAATCACTTAAAGTTGTTTATTCTAAAATTTAATTGATATCCTTTTAAAATAAGTTCTTATTTTCCTTTTCCATTTGTCTCTACTTCAAAACTCATATAAATACATAGTCAATTACATACAATTAGCTTTCTTCTTCTACTGTCTTTCACTTTCAATGCCTTATGAGATATTGATATACAATGATATAAATTATATTTCACTAAATGTTTCCAATCAGATTTTTAGTTATTACTTCTTTCCATGTTTTCTTATCCTTTACTATATAAATAGATTTCCTAAGTTGCATTGTTATTTAGCTTATTAGAATTGTTGTTAGAGGTTAAAAATTGAACAAAACAATCTATTAACCAATTAGCAAATCTCAGAGACTTCATCTCACGCATATGTTAGTTTATAAGTACCAGAAATTTGTTTATCAAACATTCATAATTGTTGGGACCTTTCCCTATTGTTTAAGTTGAGCTATTATGGTGTGTCTATCACATATTTTTGTTGCTCTTATGGTGTGTCTCTCACATATTTTGTTGTATTCCTTTCATGTTTTCCAGAAAATATAAACAAACATTTAATATTACTTTGTGCTCATGTATTATTTTGGGACATTTTATATTTTTTTTTATGATTCATGATGTTAGCTTATATTACAAAGATTTCATATTATTAATTTTCCTTTTGTTCAAATAGACCAATGCTAATACATGGCCCAACACTTTCCCTTTTCAGGGTTCACTGAATTTCTTTATATTTCAACTTTTCATAATTTTGTTGATTTGTTATTAGATCTTAATCTTCATCCAATTGTGTCAATCTTCATCCAATTGTGCCTATTGAGACTTTTTTTTCTTCATTGCATATCACAAATTCTGAATTTTTTTATTTCATATACAAAATTCTCTTCTAAATGGGTTTCTCAGAATTTGAGATAGTACTAGTTATGCCTAAATGATGAGACCTGATCATTTATGGCTAAATTCTCTTCTAAATGGGTTTCTCAGAATTTGAAATAGTACTAGTTATGCCTAAAAATGATAAAACCTTATCATTTATGGCTGAAGTCTATTAAGTGAATTCTGGATGATCCATTCATCCGTTACCGTTATGCTCTTACATATGGAAAATCCCATATGACCATTCGAGAATTCTTGCTGCACTTCCAAGGTTTCCATCTGACCTTTAGCTCTATAAGGTTCTAAAAAGGCACATATAATTTTACTGAGATTCTTTTAACACTGACTTTTACAAAATGTACCCGATTCCTAACATCGTTTCAGCTACCTCCCAAACTACACCTAGTATTCTGATCTTCCATGCAACTACATTCCGAAGTGTTGTTTGATGGAACTTCCATACTACAGTAAACATAGTTGGGCGCCTTTACTGTAAACATAATTACACATGAGTGCATTACCTGGAAAAATGTTGAGTAGATGTTTTTCTACATCTTACGGCGTTAGGGATTGGCCAGGTAATGAAATACACACTTTTTAACCTCGGTTCAAGTAATGGCAGAATACGACCATCTTCTGTCCTCGTCGAGATGGCCAGATGTGTAACCAATTAGTGAGCCAGCTTTATGAATAAACAATTAATATGAATAATATCGAAATAACAACTATTATGGATGATGTCGAAATGTCATTAAGTTAGAATTAAGAGAAACATTATGTTAATCATAATCATTAACTGTCAGGAACGATCATTACATTGTCGTTCTCCAACCACGAAAGGATTCTGTGTGGAAACTTGAGCTTCAGGAACTAGAACAAACATAGAACGAACTCCGATAGGGATAGGGATAGGGCTCCCACTAGATATTGCCATTGCAAGCCTGATATTTGATAATAGGCTGACTACATGAATTTTGTGAAAGACGGTCATATTCAAGAAACTAGGAAAGCTTTATGGTTAAAATGACTTTTCAAGCAACATTGATATTTTTGAAAAGAGGCAGATGAAAATCTCTTTCCGAAAATCCGACCACAGTGTTTTGAGAAAATGCTAACCAATCTTGAACTTACCTATCAATGACAAGATTGTACCACCTCATCCGACCTCAGAGCTGATAACATTCAAGAAAATGTGTAAGTCATGGGCTTGCCTTTGGATTCCACTTGATTCGGCTCAGGTAGGTGGAGAACAAACCCCGAGGCAAACGTGGAAAAATACAGTACATCTCGTTCGACATTAGACTAGGAGATTTGAATGTCTTTGCGTTTGTTCGTTGAGAATGTCATCAGGCGAGGCATCGACTTTAGCACATGAAGATCATGTATTGCAATACATTTCTGATGTCGAGTGTCTTACAATCCTCACATAGAATTATTGACTACATCGAAACATGCAACTAAGGCAATCGCAAGTACAACCAATTTGATTTTGCTATTGCTTGTGCGTTCAAAGCCTGTAAAATGCTTTGAGATATTGTTTTTAATTTTGGTATCAAATAAAACAAGACAATTATATATTATATTGCACATATCCATAAACATATGGAATAAGTACGAATAGAAATTTATGGAATAACTACAAATTCACACTGTAGTTTTGCTACAAGATATTTGCATAATCTTATTTTTTCTTGTCTTTTGAACTTGTGTAAGAATTTAGTGATGAAATTTTTTTTAAATAAATTTGTAAAAATTTTAAAATTAACATTTTATTAAAAAACTTAAAACCAATTTGATTTTGTTATTGCTTGTGCGTTCAAAGCCTGTAAAATGCTTTGAGATATTGTTTTTAATTTTGGTATCAAATAAAACAAGACAATTATATATTATATTGCACATATCCATAAACTTATGCAATAAGTACGAATAGAAATTTATGGAATAACTACAAATTCACACTGTAGTTTTGCTACAAGATATTCACATAATCTTATTTTTTCTTGTCTTTTGAACTTGTGTAAAAATTTAGTAATGATTTTTTTTTAAATAAATTTGGTAAAATTTTTAAAATTACAGTTTATTAAAAATCTTTAGAAAAATATTGAAGTAATTTAAAATAGATAAAAATGTAAATTAAACAAAGAGTAAATTTTAATGTTTAAGTATAATATTTATAATTAAAATCTGATAAATAAAGAAAGTTAAACACCTTTTACATGGTGAATATTATTATTTATTTGATTTGAATTTTGAATTTTTCTATAATGCATATATTTAGAAATATACCTAATCCTTGTGGTTAAGGATTAAATTTGAAAGAATTAAACCTAATGCATTTTTTTAGTGTCAACCATTTAAAAAAGCTATTTGTTCATAGGAATATGAAAAATAATTTAAAATTTCATGCAAACTTTACATGTCATACTTCTTCTTGTGTGAAGTTGTACACACTTTAAATGAATAATGTTGCCTTCAAATCAAAATACCAAGTATTTCATGCAAACTTTACACCTTAACCTTCTTATTGTGTCAAGGTTGTGCATACTTCAATTGAAGAATCTTATATTCAAATCAAAATACTGACCATACTTGAACAAACACACATAGTAAGCATTGGTTCACTAGTATTATAGTTTATTTAGGAATTTTATGGAGAGAATTCAATACAATTTACTCTTTCATTCCCTTGAATTTTAAACAAGAAGTTTGTTCTTCTTTCTTCATTGTTAAATAATTATAATGAGTTTTAAAGATGATTGGTTTTCAAATAAATAAAATAATTTTTTAAAAATAATCAAAATATGATATGTTTTTTGTGATCTATCTCATCTATCAATATATATATATAATATAGAATTAATTAACACTCAATTTTTCCCTAAAATAAATTTTAGGGACTCGAATGTTTTTCTATGACAATTGTAATATGATGATTAACGCACATGTGCATTATTACATTAAACACTATCTCCAAAAGAGCCATATTATTTTTTGTCAACAAAATAAATGTTTAAATTAAATAATAGATATTTTGTGTACAATTACTAGTAATGAGTGAAACCTGTATTAAATATTTTTTTATCCTTTGTCCACACAAGCAGGTTAAGTATGTAGTAATAAATAGCAAGTAGGTAAAAATAAGATGTATATGTGGAACTAGAGAAAATTGGTAGGTATTATTTCGTAAATCTAAATAGCAAGAGGACAGAGAATTCATTAAAATTGTTTTTTTTTTTTTCTTTAATGATCAAGAGTATTCACACACAACCAAAAGATTCTTAATCTTCAGTAACCACTAATAAATGTAATTAAATAATTAATAACAGTTCTATACATCAAACTCATAAGAATCTAATTTTAGTATATAGTAATTATATCTTTTTAAATATTAAAACTATTAAGTCAAAGGAAAATGACTTAATAATTTTTTTTTTAATTATTATGATACACAAAAAAAAGTGAGTGATAAGGAAAAAGGTATATAATAATAATGATAGGTAAAATATATTAGGAAAAAATTCCTTACTCTTAAATTAAAATTTTTGAAATAATTTTAATTTCCAATAAGAAATAATTGTTTGTTTTAATTTCCATGTGTATACAAAAGATTTTATCCCGTCGTAATAGGATAAAGAGCTATTCAAATATAATGCTGATTTAAGTCTAAAGCATTTTTATGATGAACTCTGTAAATTAAGATTATCACATAAAAGGTGTATAAAAATCTTAAACGAACCTTAAAATATTACTTATTATATAATAATTTTTTATTTAATTTTTAAATTATATTAATATATCTTACTAACTTTAAAACATTATAGTAATATCCAAATTTTTTTTAATAATTAAATTTATAGATATTTGAAGATTTATAATTTTAACTATTAAGATTATTATGAAATTAAATTTGTAAATTAAAAAAATATTTCAAATAATATAAATAATTAAATTGCAAACTAATTGAAACGACTACATTCAACAAAAATAACATTACATATTAAAAAAACCATAACTTTGAGACCTAAACTGAAGATTAACAATACGTTTATAAAAACCATAACAGTGAGAATTTAAGAATGATAAATTAAATTACTTAAGTTAATGGCAGATTTCCAAAATATATACAATTAATTATAAACAAAATAAACTTGAACATTTAAAAATATATATGCATTATGCATTTAAAATTTATTATTATATTTTGATGATTAATTTATAAAATTTTATTTTTAAATTAATAATTTTAGAAATACTTTATTTTTAATATATACACCACTTTTAATAAAATTTTAAAATATATTTTTTTATTATAATTAACATTTATATATTAATGAAAGGTAAAGATTATTATGAAATCGTTATTTTTACTTTTTTTCTATTACTTTAATTTGATTTGCGTATTTCTATCTTTTCTCATCTCTTTTCTTTTCATTGTAGCTTTTGTGGTTTGAATTAGAAATAATGAGTTATAAATCCGCTGCTATTATTGGTATAAAGAGTGAATATTACATATGTTTAGGTTGTTAGGTGTGTCTATTTCAAATTAAGATTTTTAAGATTTTATTTTAATTATCAATAACTATTTGGTGGATAATATAAATTTAATAGCTATTTCAATATATGGCTTCTATAATTTAAATTTAATTATCAATAATTACTAGGTGCATAGTAGAGATTTAACCTTCATGAAATATGTCATAATATTTATAGTAACATTCATAGATCAAGGGTAAATTCTTTTAAGTAATTTATATCAAGTTAATAATTAAGTAAATGTTATATCAACATGTGTTATGTTGGCCATGTGGTATTGATTAGCCATGATATTGGTCAATGATATTTTACCAAAATGTATTTATTTTGGTGATAAAGTGTGGATAATTCTCCATAGTTAAGAATACTATTTAACTCATAAATTAATTTATTTTATAATACTAATAATAATAGGAGGCTTATAAGGGAGATGTGTAAGTCCTTTTGTAGTGTTGATATGATCAATTTTAAAAAAATAAAAATAAATAAATTCTCACATAGTCAAATACAACCAATATGAGTTATAAATATATAGTATATATATATATATACTATAGTATATACATGATAATTTACTAATATCATCATATATTATATAATTCTATTATTAGAGAAAAGTTAATAGAACTTTATTTAGAGAATATACAGAGCTTTAAAATATCTCTAAATAAAATTGTATTAACTTTTCTCTAAATTAATAGAATTTTTTGATTATATATATATAAACACTAAAATATAATTTCATTTATTTTTTCTCTTTCATATATGTGTAAGTTTTTTTTTTTTGTAAATTAGTCTAATTCTATTATAGTGCAAAAAACTTCAGAAAACTACAACGAGGCATGCCTCAGATATCACCATCATACATAGATGGATTTTGCACATTGTTATCCATATCCAGCTAGGCATTAGTCCTACCCCAGGTTTGGGAGACTCGCCTGCTGTTACAAAACTCTAACCAGTGAAGAGAAGAACCTAAAAACCCAGACATATTCCTGATTACAGACTTCAAAACCAAAATCCCAATAACCGACTCAAAAACCATATTTCCTGACTAGATATTCCGCCATTGAAGCAGCAAAAAGAAGCACATTATAAGGACTATGATTATCCTGCAAGGGGCTGAGCAGAGCAACAACCTTACATAGAGAGAGAACACTGTAAAGACACAGATCTTGAACAACCAAATAAACAAAATGACTATGCCATACCCTCCACCCTGTAGTCCTGAAAGCTGGCTCAATCATCCAAAGAGGTGGAGGGCATCTCTTCCACCACCCTGCAAGCATACGGGTCCGGCTCGCTTGAGTCTGTATGAGGCGCATCGTCTTCAGCTGGAGCGCTTGGACCCGCCACGACCCCTGCTGGTGCCTTCGAAAAGCTGCGCTGACTCGGCTCTGGAGCAGGAGGCTGAACTGCTGGACAAACCCTCTGGGCCGGATACAGGGATTGTTGTTCCAAGGATGAGGCAGGAGGCATGTGCTCTTCTGTAGCTGGCGACGGAACCCTGTGCTCGCATTTCTCAATTTTGACGGATACATAGTAAGTGTCGGAGTCCAGAAGGCAGGGGAAGCTGAACCTAGTTGTAGGATGGGAGAAGTGGTCACATGCCGAGGCTCGAGCACGCCCCCGACCTCTCCCTCGTCTATTCCGAGCACTGCTAGCATCATCCGACAACGAATCAGAGGAGCGAGGTGGGTTGGCTCGTCCTCTTGCCCCTCCACGAGACCCGCCACGGTGGCTATTGAGGCGAAGCCTCTCCCGAGGTATTGCAGACCAGAATGGACACGGAGGTGGCTTGTGAAGCGAGGAATTGACTGGATATGGTGGGGCTGTGGAACTGAAGGCGGAGTGGCACAATATGGCGAGAGAGCTAGAGGAGAAACAGGGAATTGCAGGGGAAAATCGCGCAAACAGACCTGGGCGAACTGGAGAGCGGGCCAAGGTTTAGAATTCCCACAGCAGTGGAAGGCGAGCTGAGAGACAAGGGAGGGAAGAACAAGGAGCCGACTTGACTCTTTGTAGCGCCTACCGCTCTGCACATAACACAGCAACAAAACCCAGAGCCAAATGAAAACCAGAACGACCAACAAACAATGCATTGCCTTCCCCATGCTTCTGTAATTATACTGATTTGTCACCCCGCTTACCATGTGCGACCCTATGTATTTCATCAGCCCCTCGGAGGGTGGAGTTGCAGAACGTGCGCGAGGATGAATGGTCGAAGCGGCTCATTTGTTGTGGGCGATGCTTCTGGATTGAGAATTAAGGCAAGAGGGGTGGCAGGCCTTTAATGGTCTTGTACAGGTAGCAGACCTGGGCCGCCACTTGCCCAGTGGGAAGCCCGCCCCTGTACTCCTTTCACCTGCTCGCACCCGCAGCCGAGACATATATGTGTAAGTTAGTCAACATGTATATTTATCAATTTTATTCCAATCATATACTAAAATATTTTTAAAAATTTATTTATGTTATATCCAAAATAATATTTTTTTGGGTTGAAAATAAAAGTAAAACATACATTTTCATTTCTGTTTATTTATTATAACCATTTTTTTTCTATTTAAAAAATATATATTTTTTAAAAACAATGTTTTAAGGAGATTGAGAGGGACAATTATTTATTTAAATTTTAAAAATTACACTTTATTTCATTAATATTTTAAATTAAAAATTCCATATCATATGTTTGTAATTATCAAAAATGGCCGCTAGCATGGATGTCCTATGTGAGGACCACTAAACAAACTTTGGCAAATGGAATTCTGATTGTTAAAAACAGTGAAGTAAATGATCAGCACTTGATCTCGTACCACGAATGCGCACATGGAAAATTGAAGATGGTGTCCTCATTCTAGAATGACCTTGAAAAATTCAAGGTTAATCGTTTCAACAGAACAGGAAAGGAGTCAAATGGTGAGAATACTTTCCTCCGCAATGTCAAATTCGTCAATCCCCTGATGTTTCCCATGTCCTATTGAAGGGCATTTGTTGTGTGTATTTTCGCTTTCTAAGTCAGTCTGAAGCAGTCACAGAGTGGAGCATTTGATTTGATGGGAATGCCTATATTTTATACAGGATCATCGTAAACAGTAAGCAAAAAAGTAACTGTGAATTAATAGCTTGTATTTAAAGCTAACCCCTTATACTGTATAGGCGCTTACTTGATAGCTACATAATAATATTGTGATCTTTACATTTTAATAAATTCTATAATTAAATTACTTTGATGAAAAAAATGTAATTATGGAATCTTTAAAAAAAAATGATTTTTTGTTATTTAAAATGATATTTTTTGGAAGTTTAACTATGATTTTTTTTGTTATTTAAAATATTAGTTGAGATTTTTTGGAAGCTTTTTAGATTATTTTTTGGGTTTAATTTTTCTAAAATCTTACAAGAATATATTGAAATGACAAGTTTATAAAAAATTTATTGAACTCACAGATTTAAATTTTTTAAAGATACTATCCATATAATAAAAAATCAATTTAAATAACATAAATCAAAATTTCACCTAAACTATAGTAAATTCACACTTTTGTCTACCACTCTATCCTCTATCCTCCTGACACTCATCCTCCTGACACTCATTGATTGATTGTGGAAACAATGCGCCGCAACGTCACCGTGCGTGGGCCAGGGTTCATGACTCGAACCTACCCTACAAGAGAATGAGCCCTTTTGCCCCTATCTCATATCTCGTGCCCAGGAATTTTACACTCTTCCAGCAGCCATTATCATCCATAAGAGCTTATTGCACGACTGCAGTTGCAGAATCAGAGGCGACATGAATCTTGAATTTGCTGATCACGCTCTCAATTCTTTCCTTAATACGGATATCGACTGGATGCAGCATTTTCACACCGCCCAGACGAAACTGCCGGAGCCCAGCCAATGGAGCAACACCATCAACCACGAACTGGAGATGGAGTTGTTGCACATCATCAACGACGGCAATAAGCGCACTCGCACGATGGCTGCTGCACCAGCGATCAATACAGCCGCGATGGGTTCTTGGGACTTGGCGGCTGTCACGATGGGCTCTTGGAAACGGGAGCTGGACCTACGCTCGAACGCGGCGTTGGGTGTCAACATCTTCGACGCCACGGCCGTTCCGCGAAACCCCTGCGGTTTGATCACCAAAAATGCGCCGGCAGCTGTGGACACATCGGCGTTACACGAATATCCCTCGGCGTTCCGTAGCGACCCTCCGCCCCTGCCGCCGATGGAAGCACCAAGGGGTTTATGTCGGAAACCTGGTGCGCTTAAACCAAAGAGGAAGCGCGTAAGAGCATCCCGACGCGTGCCAACAACGGTGGTGAAGACGGACACATCCAATTTCAAGGCCATGGTGGAACACTTAACAGGAATCCCCCCCACCTGTACTCCAGTTACTACTCAAGAATCCACATCAACTCCATCTGGGTCCTCTTTGCCAGATTCTACTACTTCAGCCTCTTCTCCATCCTTCAGCAAGCCCCTTCCTCATCCCGCCCTCTGCAAAACCTCGAGCTCTTGCCGTACCAATGCAAAAACTACTGCGTCGGCCCCTATTACTACTTGTCCTGCGCC
>APFE030927263.1:0-15412 GCA_000404065.3 Pinus taeda | reverse complement strand
TTTTTTTTTTTTCATTTAATAGTGCCCACTAATACGAGTTTATTTGGTTTTTTATTAAAGGAGTAGGTTCCGAGAGTCTTTATATTATATCTTCCTGAATGGAATGCTTCATGACGAGTAGTTGTTTGTCTTTGATGGAATACTCGACGTAGATATTCTTTTCGCTTTACAGTAAAGTCATTTTTGTTTTTATGTAATAAATTGTCTACTTCTTTATCATAATAATAATTAGTATTATTAGTTATAGAAGCCTAATACGTTGAGATAACATTAGAAAGACTATATATACTATGTCTAGGATTTTTTCATTTAATTAATAAAATTTTGTGTATAAGAAAATATTTAGTAAATATTAACCTAATAATATTTAGTATTATTAGTTATAGAAGCCTAATAGGTTGAGATAACATTAGAAAGACTATATATACTATTTCTAGGATTTTTTCATTTAATTAATAAGATTTTGTGTATAAGAAAATATTTAGTAAATATTAACTTAGCATTGCAGCCTTACAAATGAGACAGTCATAGTGGTGCAAGAATCAGCTTGAAAAGAACACTATGGTATTAAAGAGAAGAATGGATTTCTTAGTGTTTTGAAAGATAGTTTTAAATTATAAGATATTTAATTAAAAAAATAGTGCTTAAATTATGAGATATTTAATTAAAAAACCAATATTTTGTGATAGCTTTTTAAGTTATTTTAAATAAATTTTATTTATAGTAAAATTATAATATCATAAATTTATTTAACTTATTATAAATTTACAAATTGTTTGCAAATTTTTATGTATATTTTTATGTCGACTTTGTTTTGATATAAATTGCTAGTTAATTGAGTTATTATAGAAACTTTCTATAAATTTAATCGGTTGTATTTTCCATGCCATAATCATTTTCACCTACTTATTTTTATCAAAAATCAAATTTCAAAACTCAAATTATTTGTTTTCATTGAGAAATGTTTATCCTAAAAAATTGATAAGGGTCCTCTATGTAATTTGAGTGATAGTTCTTACCTTCATGGAATGTAACATCTCCTTCCACTAATAACGCTACCAAAAAAATGACAATTCACTCAAATGTTACTTTAAAGAGTGAAAGTAACAAATCATTATCAATTCCATTTTACTTCCACTATCACAACTTAGCACCACGATGTTCTCATGGTTAAGATATGTTTCTCGTTCTTGAACTATGTTGTGGGGGTTTAGTTTTTATATATGTGTATGTTGGAGAAGTTTCGTTTATATATATATATATATATAGGCCTTATGACTTAAGAGTTCTTTCTTGTATATGATTTATATTGAGTGTAGTCACATGTAGGGCTCTGACCTTTACAGATTATGGTATGTATTAAATGATGTCTGGAAACTTTTCCATACCCATCGTGGATGTTCGATTTAATATTATTATTTTCTTATTTTAAATATTCCTTCCTCCAACAATTCTATAGATGCATGTTAATTGTTATGAAATATTATATCTTCATGAGTTTGTAAAGTTCTTTTCGAAACATTCTCGACTCTTACAGTTGCCTTGCAAGACAACCCTTTGGGGTTCACTCCATTTTGGGATTGAATTTGTGATATGGATCAACTGTGTAGATTCTAGGTCACTAAACTCTATAGTTGAGATGAGAACTAAGCGGTTATGGAGGTCACTACCCTCCCTCACACTATGTCGCTCCCCCTCAGTTTAGCCTCTCACCCAGTAAGGGATTTTCTCTGTAAGAGAATGGACCTTATCACTTTCTGGTTCGAACACTAATATTTGTTAGGTAATTTTGAACCCGTTTACTTTCAATTGTTTAGAATGGTGTTCCTAATTGTTTCTTTTCCCTTCAGCTCAAGGAAATGAGGGCATGTTGTAGGTCGAAGCACTTAATATTTAAGAACACGGGATGTTCGATGGTTATATCCTGAAATTTGGTGCCTAAAGAAGAAACCCTTCTCGTTCCTCACAAGGAAATGGTAATATATTTTTATTAACTTCTGGTTGGAGTGTTTTCTCCTTTAAATTGCTAATTCCAGTGTTTTAGCATTAATTTTTCTAAGTATTTCTCATGTGCATAGGCTGCAAGGTTGTGACTACTTCCGAAGGGTTATATATAGGTTAATATTCAAGACCCTGGTTCTATTCTTATTTCTTTTAGGATTATTCCATCTCGGTCATAATTCTTTGTTGACTAACTTCTTGTTTTGGAATTCACAACTTGGGATTCCATCTGTTTCCATATACAAAATTTGGCTCAGGGCAACTTCAATATCGCTATGACTATCAGGTTTCTATAATAATACTCCTTTTGTGGTTTTGGTTACTCCAAGTCATCAAAAAGCTACAACTAATTTAGTGTAGGGTTTATATGTTGAGGTTATGCTGGCCTTCGACCATGGATTCCACTGTGGACTTTATATAATGTATTTGGGTGTCATCCATGTGGCCTTGAACCCTCATTTGGACAAAAACCGGTTGACATTATAAAGATTTACATGATATTATTGAATTCAATTTATTTATCATTGGTGTCAACACATAATTATGAGACAATGGTTCTATCTCACCAGTTTCCTCCACTTGTTCGACAATTAATACTTGCAGCGTTTAGTCATATTGTTAATGAATTTTCTCTTGGTCTTAGAGTTTTAGGGGCTTTTATTATTGTCAATTTCTCTACTCTGCATTGTCTTGTTTACCTTCATGAACATAATGGATTTGTTCGTTAGCCAAATGTAAAATCACATTTTTTTTTCTTCCTTTTCGGTTAACCATAATAACTTAGGTTTTATATTTTCTTTTCCATCCTTTGATGGTTGAGTACCAATTCTTGGCTAGTTGCAAACATGTACCCTTGACTGGCAACTTTTATATAGTTAAAGGTATGATCTTGATACTTACGACGTTTGGCCTCTATTGCAAGTTTTTAAATAGTTGTGTTTAATTAATGAAATATTCTATAGCTTCATTATGTACAACGTGTAACACTTGGTTTCCTTTCTTACAATTATTAATTATTAAATACTTTAACCTAGTTTGCACTAACCATAGAAGGGCTTTGTTTATATGTCATTTCTAGTTTTTCAATTATCAAATTTGAATTCAACCTCGGTGCAACACTTTTCTTTAAATTTGTAGTTTCTTTTCTTTTAACACTAACATAACAAAACTCATATTCAACCCTATTATGTGGACTTATCCCTCTTTCAAATAAGAGCGATCTTCAAAGACTCTAGAGAAATCTAGTAACAAACAACCAGGAATTGTTACCATTCTCTAAAATATGATTGGCTGAAACAAATACTATGATAGAGACTACTTACCATTTAATCAAAATGATTGATGAAGTCCACTTCAGTGCTTTCAATCATCCACTCCTCCTTGATACTTTAGAGATCTTCCCATCACTTCCCACAACTTCTCCATGTTGAGCGAAGATCTGCATAAATAAAAACAGACACGAGATCAAATCATATAGTATCTAGCACAAGAGGTAAATGAACTAATTAATCCAATCATGTATCATAAATTGATTAATATTCAATCATAATCTATGTAGCTAATTAAGAAATCCTTCAAATTGTTTCAACAAAGATGTAATTGAGAAAGAAAAATTCCCTTTATAATAATAAAATTGAGAATAGTTTTAAAACCATGAGGCCTTGATGTTGCAGGTGCCTTCCCACGATCTCTAGCCCTCTCCTGAAATGAATAGACTTCCAAACTTATTCTTGTAGCATAAACCTACTTCCAACAATCCTCCTCAATCCTCGGGCCTGGGTTATCTTTATAGTTCAAGGAGGCGAGGTTTCGTATCCGTTTTCCATGGGATGAGATCCACTAATGGTGGGATAGGAGTTCCACAAAGAGAGGGAGTAATTCCATGATAGGAGGGATCAAGGATAAATAGGAAATCATTCAAAGCTTGTTAGTTGGGATAGATAAAATTAACAATGCTTCTAGACTTTACTTTTAATTTTTACATTCGTTAAGTCATGTGCGCAGGTCACAATGTAAGACACGCCTACTTATGAGTATTTCTTAATGGACTCGTCTGCGTATGCTGAGAGATTGACTAGAGAACTACGAAGTAATCCCAAAATAGGGTTTTGAACCATGGGATCTAGGAATTCTACTTTCTTTGGGATAATGTGGATTCTAAATATGCAAGGGAATGCTTTGGGAAACATTTATGGATAATGAAAGATCCAAACTAATGGTCATTTGTCTAATGTCACAAAATGATGTGCAACAAACCCAGTCTCAACCAATATTCACAAAAACAATATTATTATTGCTTTGGTATGTTGGTGAGACTGGTTCTCTTCGACTTGCCATTCATCTATACAGTCTAAATATTAAGAAATTAAGGATCGTTATGGATGATGGATAATTTGTCTCTCATATTTGGAAGTAACGTAATTCCATCATTATCCTAGGGATAAAACATTTACATATGCAACAAAATAATAAACAAATATATTGGGAAAATCCATTTCAAAAAAATATTTTCACTTATTTGTTTTAAATAACTAGCTTGCCATGAAAATCATAGTGGGGGAAGATTTCTCCATCCAACCAATGAGTACATGTAGCCTCTACTAGATATTTCATTGAGCCAATTTCACTTCTAGAACAATATTTCTTGACAGTGACCATACGAGGTCCACCTAGGGCTTATATAACCACACAAAGTCTTGCCTAGGGTTTCACAAACCTCACTAGTCTAACTTGGAATTCCACTAGCCAACCAACTCAAGAATTCATGTTTTGGGCAACATCCTTCCTCTCTCAACAATGTCCTATCTGAGGTATCAACTTTCAATTCCTCTCTTGGGCCTCTTTCAAATACGCTCCAAGTCACTAGGTTGCCTCGGGCTTTTTCCCTCTCACCCTCTTGGATCCTTTTTCCCCAACTTAGGTGATTTATCTCTAGGGGGAGAAATAATTTTCTTCTCACCAACTGGTAAGTGAAATTATCATTTAGCATATTTTGCATCCGTAATTTCTATGGCTAACATAACCAATATTATAAATGAAATTTAAAATAACAATAAATGTTTAAGTCTATTACCAATTCATACCAGACCTTCTATATGAACCAAATTCTATCAAATAATTTAACTAAAAGTAAATTAAACATTTCTAATTACGTGCGGGGTATTACATCTGCATGCCCCCACCCCTTCAAGTAAAACACCATCCTCGGTGTCTGTTCTTGGCCTTTTAGAATAGGTTGGGATATGCCTGAATCATGTAATTCACATCCTCCTAGGTTACCTCTTTTTGGAAAAAGTTCTTCTAATTCATTTTAATTTGGGTGATATCTCACTTCCATTACATGATTTCTCTCTGATCGAGAATACGCTGAGATTCAACCAAAAATTCTTCATCATATTTCAACTACATTCATAGTCATTAGAGATATCATTAGTTTCCCATTAATCATTAATAAAAAAAACATATATGAAATTATTTCAACTTTTTTTTTTTACCTATACATCCTACCAATTAATAATATGCTTAGGATTATAAATATACTTCTTCAAAAAAGAAACATGGAATGCGTTATGTACACATATGTGGCTATGTAAAGCCAATTGATAGATTATGGGCCCAATTCAATCAAGTATTTGGAAAGGGCCACAAAATCACGAAGCAAATTTTGACAGCCTCCCCACCTTACGTAGTTTTTTTTTTTTTTTTTATCAGTTTAACCCTTACATACAGATGGTCTCCCACATGGAGTTCCCTATAGGTTTATATTTTTTCTGCATAATTTTTATGTTGATCCTGAGTAACCTTCAAATTCATTCACACTTTTGTCATAGTGTGCTCCATTTCTTTCAGCATGCCGGGTTCCAATATTAGTTTGTCTTTAGGACTATTCTAGTTAATAGGGGTCCTACACTTTCGCCAATATAATATTTTGAATGGGCTCATTCTTAATGAAGCATGATAACTTTTGTTATAAGCGATGTGGAGGTAATATTCCCACTTGGTTGGTTGTTGCATAATGTACATTCTTAGGATATCTTCCAACACTTTATTCCCTCGTTCAGTTTTCTCATCTATCTATGGATGGTAGGGAGTACTGAATTTCCCTTCAGTGCCTAATCCTGTAAAAAAAATCCTTCTAAAAAGTAGAAGTAAACTTCACATCTCTATAAAAAATTATTAGGTATACCCTCATGAATATGTTAGCAATGTGAACAATTTTTTAAGTTGATTGTACATGAAAAAATGTGTTGATTTATTTAATTTACCCACAACAACCATTATAGAGTCATTTTTCCTTTTAGACTTAGGTGAACATGCAGTAAATTCCAATGTAATGATTTCCCATTTCCATTCAAGAATGGGTAATGGGTGAAGTAAACCTGTGGGATGTTGATGTTCAACTTTTACCTATTAACACTCCAAAAATTTGGGTTGATATTTTTCCACATACCTCCTAATACCAGGCCAAAAATAATTCTTTCTCAAATCAACAATTAATTTTTTGTAACCAGGTAGGGAAGCATGGACTTCTGCGATATTTATCTAAAATTAACTGCTTAATAACTTGTTGGTTTGGGCCATAAATTTTGTTGTTATAGGTCAGAAAATTATTCTCATTAATTTCATAACATAACCATTTTCATAATTTTTCCTTTGCTTCATTTATTTCCATAAATGCCAATATTATGGGTCCCTTAGGGTTGCTTCTTTAACCTAATCTATAAAATAAAATTTTACTTGAATATATGTAATTTCATATATACAATTCAACCTACTTAGGGAATCTTGCACTCAATTTTCCTTTCCCTTCAAGTGTTTTATATAAAATTTGAATTCACTTATGAAAGCATTCCATCATGTTTTTCGAGCATTAAGGTTGGGTTGTTTAAAGAAACTAGTTAGGCTACTATGATTATTCATTAAGATGAACCTCTTTCCTAAGAAATAGTGTCGCCAAACCTGCAAAGCGTGAACTACTTTTTTTCATTCTAATTCATAAGTAGAATATATTTTCTCATGCTCCTTCAAATTCCAAGACTCATAGGCTACCACATGATCTTCTTGCATCAACATACCTCCTACCCCTTCCTGATATCCATCGATATAGAAAACAAATAATTTTGGGGGTCTACAATCTTTAGAACAGTGGTTATAGTTAACAAATTTTTTAGTTGGTTATAACTATTTTGACATTTTGTTGTCCAATTAAAATCTTTCACCTTTTTCTACAAAGATTTTATGGGGTAAGTTAATCTAGAAAACCCGTCTATAAAGCAGCGGTAATAGCTTGCTAGACCCATAAAGAATCGGATGTCTACAAGATTTTTAGTAATGGGCCATTG
Organism: Pinus taeda; assembly: GCA_000404065.3. NCBI lineage: Eukaryota > Viridiplantae > Streptophyta > Pinopsida > Pinales > Pinaceae > Pinus > Pinus taeda. Next base: position 8,069 of record APFE030927263.1, on the reverse strand, counting down.
CATGATAGCCATAATATTTTCAGGATATACAATTGTCCCCTCTTGGGTGACTATGCGTCCCATGTATTGTATTTGATCCTTATAGAATTCACAATTTCTATTCTTTAAATAAATTGGGATATCATCAATAAACATTAACATTAACTTGTTAAGATAAGGATGAAATATACTATTCATGAGGCACATAAATGTGGTTGGGGAATTAATAAGACCTAAAAGCATGACTACAAATTCATAATGTCGAAAATGAGTCCTAAATAACATTTTGCATATATCTTCATCTTTGATCCATATTTGATGATTACTTGATTGTAAGAAAGCCATGGAAAACATCATAACACCCACAACCTGATCAAGTAAATCATCGATCCTAGGTAGTGGGTATTTTTTTTTAATACTTAACTTATTCAATTACCAATAGTCAATGAAAAGCCTTAGTGTTCCATATTTCTTTTTGAGAAAGTGTACATGGGCTCCTGATGGTGATACACTTGGGGGAATGTATTTCTTATCAAGCACCTCATGTAGCTGCAATTTTAATTTAGTTAATTCTGGTATGTTGATACGATAGGGTGCCTTGGATATTGTGGTGATCCTGAAATTAATTTCATCAAAAATTTAATATCACGTTTAGGGGGGAACCTAGGGATCCCCTTTTTATATACATGAACAAAATTTCAGAAAATTGGTAGATTTTCTAAGGTAGCTCTGTCATTTATGTAGAGTTTGTATCTCCTACTTGAATTGCATAAATTTGACAACCCTTTCTAATGCACCTTCTCAGTTCTGAGGTTTTGATTGGCCTTAATTTTAGATGTCTTATTATTCCTTGGATTGCTTTCCTATAACCGTCTTCATCAATAAACCTAATAATTTTACTTTTACATTTTATAAGGGACAAATGTTTTTCCAGCAAATCCATACAAATTAAAATTTCATAATAAACTAAGGGAAACATGTTCAAATTTAATTTTATTAGCTGAACAACTAATTCAATAGGAAAAGTTTCCACTTTTGTTAACGCTCTCCTTTTTAGCCTAGTGTCTAACTATATCGGCCAAGGTTTTTAAACTTGCTTCTTGCAAATGACACAACTCCACTAATTCAGGACTTATATAACTCAAACATGCTCCAGGATATATTAAAATGGACACAATATGATAGGAAATCTTACCTTCAGATTCAATCATTTTGGGTTGATACTCATCCTCATGGTCCTCTAGTGAAACATTGACCTTGGATAGAATTCTCACCACCTCTCCCATGGTAGATGCCTCTTGAATATTTGTAGCATGTGATATTCTTCCATGACGATGACAATTTTTATAGTAGTGTGGTTATCCATAACCCCAACACTGTAATCGGGTTTTCTGTAGTTGACCTGGTTAAGGTCCTTTTTTCACATCCCCCACATCATAAGGTGCCCTTCTTAGGATGTACCTATACATAAACATGATCAACTACTTGAAATTTTTGGTAACTTCTCTTTTTATCAGCATATATTTTATGCATGTCTTATGCAACGTTCAAATTCATTCTCTCTTTATCCACAACCTATTCCACTTCCTTTACCATATCAGGTCCTAGCATCAATTTATCCTTAGGGCCACTCCAATTGATAGGTGTTCTACACCTATGCCCATATAATACCTTCAATGAACTCATCTTTAGGGAAGCATGATATTTATTATTGTAAGAAAATTATACCAACTGAAGATATTCTCCCCACTTAGTTCGTTGTTCCATAACACACATCCTCAACATATCCTCAAGCACCTGATTCACTCATCCAATCTTCCCATTTGTTTAAGGATGGTATGTAGTACTAAATTGTATCTAAGTACCCAATAAATCAAATAGAGCTTTCCAAAATGCATATGTACATTTTTCATCTCTATCAGAGATTACCACTTTCGACACTCTACAAATTCTAAAATTTCGTTCATAGTATATGTTAGCAATCTCAACTATTTTATAAGTAGTTTACACTGGAATAAGATGCGCATATTTACTCAATTTATCTACTACTACCATTATAGAATCATTCTATTTCTTAGACTTAGGTAAACCAGTGATAAAATCAAGTGTGATAATCTCCCATTTCCATTCAAGGATGGACAATGGGTGAAGAAATCTGCACTTCATTAAGTATTCAAATACCTCCCTTTTCATACCAAGCCAAAAATAATATTTTCTCAAAGAAGTGATTTATTTTTTATACCCACAATGAGCAACATAAGGGATTTTATGGGATTCATCCAAGCTTAATTGTTTTAAGTCTTGTTGGTTAGTAACATAATGTGTACCCCTATAATCAACATATTATATTCATCATTGTTATATCCTAATTTATTTTCACTCTTGTTATATAATTTTGTTTGTTGCTAGAAAAATTGGTACCCTAAATCTCTCAGAGCAGCATCTTTAAATTTTTTTATAGAATTATTTTTATGTTTGTTAAATGAGATTTCATATAGATAATTCAATTTCCTGCTCAAGGCATCTACTAGTCATTTCTCTTTTCCCTTTTTATGTTTAATATCAAATTGAAATTCACTTACAAAGGAAACCCATCGTACTTTCCATGCATTTAATGTGGGTTGTTTAAAATAATTGGTCACTCTACTGTGATCTGTCATCAACATGGACTTCTTTCCCAACAGATAGTGCCATAACACCTTTAAGGCATGAATGACCATTGTCAACTCCAAATGATAAGTTGAATTTTTTTTCATGCACTTTTAATTTATGTGACTCATAGTCTACAACTCTACCTTCTTGGATTAACAGTCCTCTAACCCCTTATTTACAAGCAACTTTGCAGACCATAAATTATTTGTCTGGGTTTTCGTTCCATAGAATGGGAGTTGTGGTAAGTAAGTGCTTTAGCTGGTCAAAATTTCTTTAACATTCAATGGTCCACTAAAAATATTCCCCCTTCTTTTGTGTAGAGTTAATATGGTAGTATACTTTTGAAAATACTTCAATGAAATGACGATAGAACCCTGCTAACCCCATAAAATATTAAATATTTTCTACATTCTTAGGAATAGGTCATTCCACTATGGTCTTGATCTTCTCTGGGTCTACAATTATTCCTTCTCGAGTAGTAAAATGGCCTAAGTATTGAATTGGATCGTGGTAAAATTCACAGTTACTATACTTTGCATATAATTGATGTTCCCTTAAAATTTTCAAAACTATTTTTAGATGCCGCTTATATTCTTCCATGTTTCTGGAATAAGCAACAACATCATCAATCAAAATCAATACAAACTTGTCAAGGTATTTATGAAATATGTTGTTTGTAAGGCACATAAATGTCGTTGGAGAATTGGTGAGCCCAAAGGGTAAATCCTTGAAATCATAGTGCTGGTAGCAAGTTATGAAGGTTGTTTTACATATATCCTACTCCCTAATCCTGATTTGATGATTTCCAAAGCATGGGTCAATTTTAAAAAACATGGTAGCACACTTTAATTTATCAAATAGATAATATATTTTGAGTAGTGGGTATTTATTCTTAACAGTTAGTTTATTTGATTGTCTATAATCAATTAACAGCCACAATCTACCATCCTTCTTCTGAATAAAAAATAGGATCTCCCCAAGGTAACAAACTTGGGTGGATATATTATTTATCCAATAGTTCCTAGAAATGCATTTTCAATTCAGTTAACTATGGAATACTCATACAGTATGGTGCTCTAGATCCTCGAGAAGCTCCTACAATTAGATTAGTTGTAAAATCTAAGTCCTTCTTGGGAGGAAATCCATGGATTTCTTTAGGGAATACATCAATAAAATCTTGCACAATGGGTAGGTTTCTAGTATCACAGTCGTTTCTTTAGAATTAGTATAACCCACTTGGACAATGTTGATTTAAAACCCTTTTCTGATGCACTATGCCAAGTGTGATGGTGTAATTGGCCTTAATTTCAGTGTTCTCTTAATTTCCTAAACTTCTTGTCTAACACCTTCTTTATTAAGGAAACTAATTGTTTTATTTTTATAGTTTATGAGAGACCAATGTTTCTCCAACTACTCCATGTGAATTAAAATTTCATACGATCCTAAGGGTAACACATTCATGTTTTCCACTATTGATTCATCTGCCAACACAATAGGGCAATTATCCACTTTAGTTGTCACTCTCCTATTCGCCCCTGTGGCTAACTGCACCAACCATGTTTTTTTGAACTTGATTGTTTGTAAGTTACACTTTTCTATTATTTTAGAAATTATATAACTCATATTAGCCCTTGGGTTAATTAAATTAAACACAATTGGGTTAAATAATTTACCTTCAAGCTCCACCATAGATAGTTGATATTCCACCTGATGATCTTCTAATGCAACATTCATGTCAGGTAAACTGTTAGGTCCCTATAATAATAGTGATTACCCCATTACTATTGTAGTTGTATCCCTTATTAATATTGTTGAGCCCCTATTGTCCCCATATTGTTATTACTATGCCCCATAGAATCCCTCTATTGTTATTTTTGTGCCTTTATATTATTATTGTTAGGTCGGCTGGGTTATATTGTGACTCCTTAGACTCCTATATATAAAAAGGAGATTTTGTCATTTGAATATTAAAAAATAATCATTCGTTTGTGTAATGTAAAGGAGGTTTCCCCCTTGAAGAGGTTGAATTCTAAGGTGTTGATCTATCTTTTTATTTCATTGTGAGTTGGTTTCATAACATTTGGTATCAGAGCTTTGGATTCTAAGGTTTCGTTGCTCCAAGTAGGTCATCGTGGTATTTTTTCTATAACTTTTTCTAGGATGTTTCAGAAGCGAAAATAAAACAATTTTAGACGAAATCGCACTGAACCTCAAGTCTGAATTTCACTGCTTTTTGCACTATATTTGCAGAGATATGATCTGAGGAATTTGGTCTTTTTCCAGACTGCTAAATTACATTCCAAACAGGTGACCTGGGGAAAATCGTCATAAATTTCTCTCTGAGCATCGGATTGAAATTTCGTAAGAAGGTACAGAAAGAAGACAGACTATAGTTTCTTTTGTATATATTTCAGAGCCAAAGGTCGAAGCAGGGACATGTGGCTCGTCATACAAGTTCGCCCTAATGAACTAGTCTATAATTAGGTCACTGTGAGATATTTCGGATAACTCTTCCCTGGAGAATCCAATTGGGATTAGACTGGTGGCACTGGAAGTAGGACACAGAGAGCTATTGTAGGTTACAATTTCATTACTGGATGATGTGAAATTACAGAGATGCATTAGAGGCAATATCGAGCTCCTATAAAGTGAAAAATGGTGTGTAGATTTTTTTACATTTTTGCTTAAGCTTGGTTTGAAAAAATATTTTGAAGGAATTCAAAGGGCATAGTAGAGAATTATTATCAGTAACTAATGCCCTGAGGAAAGAAAATTCAAACACCTAGTAAGCAACCTGAAATCTCTAGCATGACTTATGTAGAAGAGGAAGAAATGCTACATGATATATCAAAATTACAAGACCAAGTGTAACAAATTTCACTCTCACAAAAGCTAATAGAAGCTAAGATAGATGACGTGGAATCTAAGATAAAGGGCGTGGAAGCTAAGATGAATGGCGTGGAAGCTAAGATTGATGATTTGAAGATAGATTTGAAGACAAATTTGACAAATTTTCTACAAGAAATACTTACAAATGCTAAAAGGGTAGTAAAGGAAACTCATGATCCGAACAAAAGAAATGTTAATCATGATTTCATATACTCTAATGTTGGATCGAAGACCCACCATATTCCAAAAATTGATATGAGGAAGTTTGATGGCAAGGATCCCGCAACATAGATATTACAAATGGAGTAATTTTTCGATCTCAATAATGTGCAAAATACACAAAAGGTATGTATTGCAACTTTATATTTGGAACCAAATCAGTTTGTATGGTATCAATGGATTTTCTCTCATAAGAAAATTATCACTTGGGCAATTTTTATGGAAGAATTGATAGCACATTATGATGATACAAAAAGAAACATTTTTTTTAGCCAATTGATAAGTATCAAACAAAAGGGTTCAATAATGGAGCACATTGAGGAGTTCCAAAAATTGAACATAAGGGTAAAAAATATTCCAGAGGAGCATAGGATTGATGTGTTCATAGGGACTTTTAAGGATAATATCCAACATGATGTTCGCCTTTCAGAACCTGATTCATTAGAGAAGGCATTCAGGTTAGCAAGAAAAACGGAAAGCAAAATTATGGCAACCAAGAAGCATACCACTCACAACTATAAAGATGGAAGTATTGTTTCCCCTAGTCTTCCACAACCTATAAGGCTGACACCACAACAATTGGAAGAAAAAAGAGCAAAAATTCTTTGTTACAGTTGTGATAGCAAATACACTAAAGGTCATAAGTGTGCTGAGAAGAAATTATTCTACATAGATTGTGAAGAGGAAGAAGAAAAGGAGTAAGAAAGGTCAAAAGAAGAGGATATACTCTAGGAACAAAGCCTAAATAAAGAAGAAATGAATCCGACCATATCTTGTAATGCATTGGCTAGAATTACCACTCCTCAAACCATCAAGATAGAAGGACAATTCAAGAAGAAAAAGGTAATATTGTTGATTGATTTAGGAAGTACCCACAATTTTATTCATTGTAAGGTAGAAAAAGAATTGAATTGCTTCCTATATCTAGCACCAAAGTTTCAAGTGATGGTTGCAAATGGAGGAACAATAAATTTCTCTGGAAAGTGCCATAACATCAAGTTATCCATGGGAGAATATGTATTGACTAGCCTAATGCTTTCCATTCCAATGGGAGGTGTTGATGTTGTACTAGGAGTCCAATGGCTACAATGCTTAGGTATAATAGCTTTTAATTCTCAAGAACTTTTCATGAAATTTTCTGTAGAAGGAAAGGAAGTTGAATTAAGGGGTATTGTAGGGAAACTGGGAAAGATAATCAACTCTAACGGTATGACAAAGCTTCTAAAAAAGGAAAAAAGAGGTGTAATTACACAATTATGTTTGCTAGATGTTTCCACATCGGAATCATCTATTTCTCCAGATCTCCAAAAAGCCTTGGACAATCATTCCAAGGTATTTGAGACTCCTAGAGGTCTCCCACCTATTCGTGATCATGATCATGCTATTCAGTTGATTCCAGAAAGTGTTCCTCCAAACATTAGGTCGTACAGATATCCCTATGCCCAAAAGAGTGAAATTGAACGTGTGGTTGCAGAAATGCTAGAGGCTGGTATAATTCAACCAAGTCAAATTTCTTTATCTGCTCTAGTAGTATTGTTGCACAAGAAGGATGGATCATGGCACATGTGTCTAGATTATAGGTAACTCAACAAGCTCACTATTAAAGATAAGTTTCCCATTCTTGTCATTGAAGAATTACTAGATGAATTGCATGGATCAATTTACTTCACCAAGTTGGATCTTCATTCAAGATATCATCAAATCAGAATGAAGATTGAAGACATTCCGAAAACAGCATTTAGAACTCATGAGGGTCATTATGAATTTTTGGTCATGCCTTTTGGCCTTACCAATGCACCCTCAACATTTCAAGGTTTGATGAATTCAATTTTCAAACCATTCCTTAGAAAATTTGTGTTAGTATTCTTTGATGATATACTAATCTACAGCAAGTCTTGGAAGGATCATGTTGAACATGTTGACAGGGTGCTACAACTATTGGAGGAAAACAATTATATGCAAAAAGATCCAAATGTTTCTTTGGAGTACAAGAGGTGGAATATCTGGGTCATATTGTATCTCATGAAGGAGTTAAGGTAGACCCTAGCAAAATTAAGCCATTAAGGAATGGAGAATCCCCACATCCATAAAGCATCTGTGAGGATTTCTCGGGTTGACAGGGTATTATCGCAAGTTTGTTAATAATTATGGGAGAATAGCAGCACCTCTAACAACACTATTGAAGAAAGATGCATTTTCATGGACTCCACAAACAACAAAGGCCTTCAAACATCTTAAAGAGGCAATGTGCCAAGCATCGGTCTTAGCTACACCGGACTTCACAAAAATCTTTATTGTGGAATGTGATGCTTCAGGAAATGGAATTGGTG